>BGPR01000966.1:0-249657 GCA_013235015.1 Araneus ventricosus | reverse complement strand
AAATTTAACGACTGCATGCATCATTAAAAATGTTTTATGAGTCCTCGATGTTCTAACTTGGGAGAGTTTCTGAACAGATGGACGCTGATAAATGATAAGCCACAACATTTTTCTTTGGAGTAGCAAACGCAAAACGTAGAAGTAAATCTAAGCTAACGTGATTCGCAGTTTGATAAGAGAAATTCAACATCTTTAGAGAAAATCACCGTAATATTTTGAATTTATCGTTACAATGACTGGAACTACAATGGAAACGAATAAGTGCTTATGTAGGTACACGATTCCATATATTCAAATTCTTCCTCGTTTTCGAACTAGAGTAGAACTTCGCTAATTCGAACACTTTTAATTCGAATTCGTCGGTGATTCGAAATTTTCTCTGATCCCTTGATATTTCCTATTAAGATAATGTTAAAATATCGTCTATAATTCGAATTTATTTTTGTTAAACCGAGGTCAAAACTAAGTTATTCAAAATTCTTTTCATCAGTTAAATGCGTCCGCGCCTCATGTCCTCAATGATCGTAAGTGAATAATTTTTCAGGCCCTCAATTCCCTCCAGTGTTTTCCTGTTGTACCAATGCGTTTAACAAAAAATGGATTTCAAAATTTGTCACCCTACTGAATACTCCAACCGTAAGCACCAATTATTAAAGATGTTATTTATCACTTTATGAAAACTGCCTGCTATTCATTCATTCATTATGCATTATTTGTTGAAGCTGTTACACTTTAAAAGAAAATCTTTGGTAAAATTTTGTGGTAGCTGTGGCCTAGTGGTAAGGTCCCGACTTCGGGGACTGTAGGTTCCATGTTCGAAACCCAATTAATCGGAAGATCCGAGGTCCGTCCCAAAATAGCTTCCGTACTGCTCTAAACGGGACGTTAATGTAGCTAAAATTCAGACATTTTGAATTTAAAAATTGTCATTTTCCCTTCCTGTACTCATTTTTTAGACCTAATTTGTCATAGAAATTTTGCTTAAATTTAATATTTATTGCGGTCCCGTCAGTTTTGAATTGGCAATATATATAAATATATTGAAACTTTGCCAATTCGTATATATATATAATTACCAAAACATGTGTTATATATATATAATAACTTCAAATATCAATTTAGTAATTTACACAAACGTGCACTATGATTGCAATATACATAATTATTAGGATTTAATTAAATTACCCTATTCATAATTATACACTCAAGATACAAATGAACACATGACAAAACTATTAGCACTAATAATTAACCAAACTTAAAGACGATCCTTATTTAAAATTCCAACAATCAAAGTGGCTATATATATAAACTTGCTATATATGAACATACAAAAACAAAGTAAATAAGACATATCAAGAAGCAAATCCTATACTAAAAATTCATTTAAACAATATAACAAAACCTAAAACAAAATCTAAAGAATTGAAAATACTTTTTTGTTCATGGTATCTATAGTATGTTTAAACATTTATATATTAACATGTAAAAGAACTCTGTTGCTATCAAAAATATTGAAAAAGGCAATCCAAGTATATGGAGTTTTCAACAATTAAGTTAGTATATTGGCTGTGGAGAAGCTTTAGCCAGGTTAAAAAGATTATATATATATATATATATAAAGATGAATTTTGTAATTTTGCAAAACAACTTGAACTTTATCCATAATGTAAATAATTAATGTAAAGCCACATAATATATGAATACTAATAAATGAAAACTGAGCTATAGTCATTACAAGACTAAACATAAAAATTTGTACTTAGAAATAAATCTAATAAATCTTGAAACAGGCAATCCAGTTTTTAGAATTTCAACAATTAAAATGGTCAACTAGAATTTGGACTAGTTCTCCATGTTAAATCTGATTTTATTGCGCAAGCCATCCATGAAACCAATTGTTGAACAAACAGAAATGGTAATCAACATTAAATAAGAAGAAAGAAAAGACAAAACTTAAAAAACCTTCAATAACGCCAATTGTTGCAATTTAACCAAAAATTCAAAATTTAAGAAGAAATTTTAACAAATAAGTAACTTAATAAAATTAAAAACAAACTTTTAAACTATATATATATATTTAACTTCCCCTTTTTGTTCCAAATATCATTTTGAAAATATGTAATAATTCAATTTTTCAACTCTCAGCCTTGAGAGAAAATTAATTTATGTTGTAATGCAGCAACTTTATAGAAGAGAGTCTATAATTTGGCTTGTGAAAGAGATTTATGAATCATTTCTTTGATATTTTAAACAATAGCGGTAAATGCTTGTCTAAGTCTACAAGTACAGAAGCTGATAATATCCTTGAAAAATGAACACAAATTTCTTTGGATGAAAATTATATATTTCTTCAACAATTAGAACACTGAATGGGGAATTAAAATTACATGGGGAATAAAATTCGAAGTGGACGACAATTATCAAATTTAAAACACATCAATGTAATAAAATTCCCTGCGAAATTTAACCAACTTTTCTAAACTGAGTTGCAAAATCCGACTATAAATCTGTGAAAGCAAGTTTCTTGTCATAAATAAATAAAATCAGTAAGAAAGTTAGCTTCCTACTTTTTCATGACTTAATTTTAACCTTAGGAATAAAGAAAAGCCGGTAGTTAAATCTTTGAAAAATGGTAATTCTTCAAGGACTTTAGGATTAAGAGAATTTATTAGAAACGTGGAAAGAAACTGAATTTTGACTACAACTACTGTCAAGACTACATAAACCTGAAAGTTACGTTCAGCGAATTATACAAAGGAAATGCTTTTTTACGAAACTACTGCTTTCAATTCAGCTTCTGTAGTTCCATATTCATATACAGAAAAGCACCATTTACACGTCTTTCAAAGGACTGACTTAAAACGACGTATAAATGAAAAATGAGTGAATGTATAATCGAAATGTTACGAAACGACTTTAATTATTATAAATTCAATGTTACTAATCCAAATTAATTTAAAAGTATTAAATTTCTGTAAGATAGTACTAGATAGTACTACATAGCATTGAAAACAATCATTAAAATTTAAAATTAAACATTCATAACAAAAGTTAGAAAAATCATACCTTTATTGTACATCTTGAGCACTAATTATACATAACTTACACGATTTATGTGAATGTAGGTAGACGTTTAGTTAAGAAAATCTTGAACCGTCGTCTGACGTGCTGATTGTCTATGAGTATTTAGAACATCAATATGAATTGAATTGAGTTTATTGAATGTTTTTTCACTTTTCTTTTGACAATAGAAATAAGTTCGAAGTTCTTCAATGGAGTCCATTGCGTCTTTAAAGAAAGATGGAATAACTTCTTAATAATTGTTAAAATTAACACCAGACAATTCGTCTTCTATTAATTCATCGATTGTGAATAACTTCGAAATCATGATATCTATATCACGGTTCACATACTAGAAAGGAAGAATTTTTCACATTTTAGAAAGGGGGAAAATGACGTATAACCGAAGCTTCGCGTCGTATAAACGAAGTATTTTATCACTACAATGAATACGAATCAATCGGGACTGTGGTGAAACGACGTATGAATGAGAAACGCATAAACGGTGCTTTACTGTATGTATATGAAAGTTTCAACCTCGTATGATTTTCTGGTGATTCAGATTTTAAAGTTTGGTGGCTAATATATGAAAAAATAAATCAAAATTAGAAGATCAAGTTACATTTTTCTTTAACGTTAACTAGCCATAAACAGCTCATTATTCTCTTGTAAATTTAATTGCTCCTAATTCACATTATTTTATTTTTAACCAAAATAATGTTAAATAGCATTCTGATAGAAAAGTTAAGCTTGCACTAAGGGTTTGCCTGGAAAATATCCATAATAAGTCTTTGTCTTGGCCTAAAGGTCTGCTTCTACAGAAAATTCCCTAAATATCCTTTTGAATCCATTTCGAATAGTTTCTAGCCCTTGAAAAAGTGAACTAGAATGGATTCCTTGTTTTTGTTGTATGCTTTTCGTTTACTTCAAATTACTATTGGATTGCTTGCATTCCTTTTTAAATTGTGACTTTATTGGTATATCTGTCTATTGTTCTCTGTTTTTTGTTATGCTGCTGCAATGGCGCGCATCTTAAACATTGTCGTAATTTTCCTAACTTCATTTCTTTTTTCAATTAAATTCTTTTATTCATTTTAGTTTTTGTATAATATTAAAAAAAATTTTTCTTGTCCAGTTTTAATTCTGCTTTCTTTTTAATTAATAATTTTATAAAAAATTTTTGTAAATCATTGATTGTTTGCATACCATAATAAGTTGAAATATATATCCCATGGCCTATTGTCAGTAAAAATAGGAACAATTTTTCTTTCTTATGAAACAATGACGAAGAGTGAAAACTAGTCTCTGAATACCATAGCTGATTTGCTTTCAGAATATTATCTTGGTCATAGAAAGGAGAATAATTTATTTTGCTTTCCTTACTACGTCTAACGTTATTTGAACTGGTTATTATGTTATGATTTATTATATTAGTTTTCTAAACTAGAGGGAGTGTTCTCCCCTCGACTTACGGATATACTACCTCAATATTGCGCGTTTTCTGCTTCGTAGTTTAATGAAGAATACCGAGTATGCCTTTTGGACGTTTTCTTTTAAACCCATTGAGTTTAAATTTGAGATATAGTTTAATTTAGTTGTATTAACGTACCGTTTTGAAGGAACACAAGGGCTATTTTGGGACGGACCTCGTAATTTTGAGCCGAGGTCAGATGAGGAGGACGACACCTGAGCTGGCACCCACTCTCTAAACTTCCGCACCGCACCAAAATTTGATATAGATCTACAATTTTTGTCGCAAGACTACTCACCAAGTTTCATTAATCTAAGTCGTTGCGTTTTTAAGTTGGCTTTTTCACATGCATGCTAATATACATACTAACATATAGTCAACCCTTTAACGGAATTGGTCCGAAATTTCAAACAGATCTACAATCCTGATGATAAAATCATATGCCAAATTTCATGCATTTAGCTTGTTTTGAATTTTCGTGCGCACATGCATAAGGACGTAAAAACAGAACAATCTCTACAATTTTGAAGTAAATTCCAAATGTCATCCATCTAGCTTGTTGCCTTTTTGATTTATCGTGTTCCTAGACAGTCTTGATTCGAAAGCTTGTTTTGGGGACTCATGGAGGTCTAGAACGTGGAGACTCATCAAGCTCTGGAGTTTGAATTTAGCGACCTTTATAATATTTTCACTTTATATATTTTGTAAGAGAAAGTAAAAATAAAGGAAAGAATCGTCCTCGTGTAGTATCATTTTATTGAAATGCATTGAAGAGAAAATAATTTGATTGAAATATACTCAGTTAGCATTAGCAAGAAAAAACTTCCAATAAATAGAAGAAATACATTTTTTACACAGTCCTTCACGCAAGTTGCTGGTTCAATTGTTCTTTATAGGAGAGGGCGCACTTTCCCAATTCTATTAGCCGCACTAAAGTGACATTGAACGAGTTTCACTTTTTCTAAAGAAATATTTTCTCTTCCTACAAATCCTTCATTTGAAATCGAAATAGTAATTTGTCACGAAAGATAGATTTTCTTTCACTCTTCCTCGTTCTTTCTTGAAAAAAAATCTTATAAAAAGTTTTATAAATTAGCAGGCCAGCTTTAAAGAGTGTTTCCTTGTTCACCAGGCAAAGGTTGTTCATATTTATTAGTGTTTGGCAATTTAATTTTTAAAAGTTCTTGTTAGGAAGAAAAACAATGCTTTTAATGCTTAAAAATTCTTGCTAAGGAGAAAAACCTAGATTTAATAGTTCTTGTTAGGAGAAAAAAACCTTGATTAACACAATACTATCTTTTAGTTTATCTGATGAATTAAGTACACATAGATTAAAAAATTGAAATTTTTTGACGCGACGAGAAACAGATTGAAAGATAAGCCAAAGAAAAATGTTCTCTGAACTTCTCTATGATATCTTAATCAAGATAATCGGGAATTATCTTGGCGGTGTGATTTGGAAAACAAAGAATGTTATCAAAATTTTTTGATTTAATTTTTGTGAAAATTTCCGAAAGATATTTTGAAAAAGTAAAGGATTATTCGAATGTAATAGACATTCTTGTTCATTTTTGTGGAATGAACATTATTTTTTTATGGACTTTTGGTATTAAAAACTCCCTGTAAACTAATTCTTCCATGGTGAACTCCACGTAAATATAAACCTGTAAAAAATAAGTAAACACTCGGTAAAGTTTAAGGGGAAAAAAAGCTGCCTGTTTCTATCGACAAGATAATCGATTTACCAGATGAAAACTGTCTTCAGATGTCTTTCTTAATGTCTTCTGTTCAAGATGAAAAACGAAACAGCAGGTGCCGGAGAAAAACTGACATTTGGAGAAAACTTTTAATGTATATTCTGCAAGTATGTCGTATTAAAACCAGTAGTGAGTGAGCATTGTGCATTGCCAATAATGTTTCGATTTGCACTCAATCTCTTCTGCTGTTTGTTTCATAAATGAGTTCTGCATTACGAAGAATGTCTTATTTGCGAAAAACAGAAAGTAAATGCCATACGTTTCTTAAACACCTGTTGTTGTTGAATAATCCTATTTAGTCTAGTGTAAATAGCCAAATCCATGGACTAGTGATAAAGGGGAAACTTTATAGCTTGTTTGTCAAAGCAGCCTCGAGAACTTAGAAGTTTGACTTAACTGCTATATGTGGGCTAGGTTGCCTTCCTAGAGGACTTTCAAGGGGAACTCGCCTAAATCGGAGTTTTGTTAAGAGGAAAACCAGGAAAACCTCCAGCAGCTGAGAGCAATTGACTGCTAATGCGCACATTCGTATACCAGTTTTTGAATAATGCTGGTGAATAGCCCAGTCAGGATAGACTTCTTTCTACTTCGGATTCAAATTTCTCAGTCATGCCTTGCCTTAACCCGTAAGGCCAGTAGCGAGATTTTATACGTTTCGAGATACTGATTTAGATTAACAAGAATTAAACAGAAAAAGACTTTATAATCATTGATTTTTCACTCTGTTGGGTATTTCATTTTTTTTTTTGCAATGTTTCGAATGCCATCTTTATGACCTAATGCACACATCCAATTTTTATGGGATAAGTAATTAACGACAAAATGTCGAAAAATCAATTTGCAGCATGATGTAGATTGGCAACATTTGGGTAGTGTATAGTACCTCCCGCTATGCTGTGGTGTCGGACAAACCATTAGCGACAGTTTTGTTTAGCATTTGTCCCAAATTTCGGAAGGAATTGGGATCAGAAGTGAACAAACAATTACGGCGCCATGTTCACACAGCCGATTTTTGTCGCTAATCGTTTGTCCGATTCCGCTCCGACAGCTTGTCACTAATTGACTGTTCGACAAATTTCCATGCGTTCCCTGGGCCTGAACAGAAGTCGAGTTTTGTTCAATTATATTAGCGTCCCACTTTTTGAAGTTACACGAGAGCTATTTTAACTGTCTCAAACGACGAGGGCGAAATCTGAGTCGCAACCCTCCCCCCTCCAAAGTTCTGCAACATACCATTTTCAGGACGTTCAATCCCGGATGGTTTGGCATGGAACAGGGTCGGGCAGAAAGGCGAATCTTGGCAGTGGCGGCGATTCTGGGGTGGACGTTCGCTCCCCCACATTTTTTGAGGGAAAAATTATTATTTTTTTTTTCACTTTAGCTGCTTAAAACTAGAAATTAAAAAAAAAAATAGTGTTCAAGAAAGCTACTTACTTTTCTAACTAAATTTTTAAATTTTGTTGTCTACCCCATATACTGCCGGGTACTTTTAGGTGTTTATAAACTTCTTGCTCCCCCCACTTTTGCCACTCAATCGCGGCCACTGAATCTTGGATGAAATCAAAGCTAGAACCCTCAACCAACACATCGCCACCAGGCATTCGTGTCCAGAACAGTAAGAGGATGATGCATACAGTGCCAGTATTAGAAAATATCGTGTATAAAGGAAGTTTCTACCATTTGGTTAAGCAAATGCTAATTATATTTCAGTTTTTATAGCTCATACCTTGTATCTGATGTATGTATTCATTTAACAATTTATTTAGTTTTGATTTCATCAGATGATTAATATAACTAAAACCCTACAGACTTTTTGATTATACGTCTACAGTGGCGGCGATTGGGGGAAAAAGCGAGGGGGCAAAAATTTACTGATATCTAAAAGTACCCGGGAGTATAGGGGGTAAGCAACAAAATTTAAAAAAATAGTTACAAAATTAGCCAGCTTTCGCGAATACTGTTGCTTTTTTATGATTACTAGTTTTAAACAGCTAAAAAGAAATAAAAATTTAATTTTTCCCAGAAAAGTGTGTGTGGGGGGGGGGGGGCCCCCCCCCCCCCCCCCCCCGCCCCCCCCCCCCCGCGCCCGCCCACCCTCACTCCTCTCCCCCCACTCGCCGCCACTGTACGTCTAGTTTGTGATGTATGTTTTCTGTCTCTGAAATTCATCATTTTAAGTCCCTTCGTTGTAGTGATGGAGTGGAATCGTAACTTTGTACGAATTATTTATCAAAAATGTTTTTCTATGTTTAATGATTTAAAATATCCGACTAATTTTGCATAAACTAACTTTTTCCTAAAAAAAAGAATTACAAAAGGATGTATTTATGATTTTATTGTCAAGAATTCGCTTCTCCATTTTCCACTTCTTCACTTTTTTTGAGAATGATAGTAAGTTATACGAATAGATTGGAAAACGAGGTAATTTTTGAGAATATGTGTGCAGCCTTAGTTTAAGAATAGAACAAAGGGTAGGATCATGTCAAGAAAAGCATAGATTACTCACTTCGTTCTCCGTTTAGATCAATAGAGTCACGACAGGGGGTCGAGGGGAGAGATGTCCCCAGGGCGCCATACTCCGCTTATACTCGGCGCAATCTTGGCGGTGGCGCAAAAGCTAGACTAGTTTAGCTAGACCAAGACCATGAGTCAATATATTTTAACGAAGTCCAAGATTACAACGAAGCTGCTACAGCCACTTCGAGAGAGAATCCGGCAGACTCTAGAAGATGTTGGAGGACGCTAGAACTGTACTTTGTGCACGTGAAAAAGTTACTTCCCCTTTCTCAAATAATAGGCATCTAAAGCCTTGTTCCCACGACCTCTGGCTTCGTTGCTCGAGGTCGTACTTGGGAATTTGGTGTCGTTCGGCATCCGAATTGGTCGAACCATTCCCACGACGCTTAAGGCGCGAACCCACGGTATGAATCTTGGAAAGCCTGGTCTGAAATTTGTCACACTCGGCGGCTTTGGAACGTAAAGACTCGTTAGTGCTCTGGATGGTTTGAACTTTCCTGTGAAATGTCAATAAATGTTCGGACATCAAAGGTTTGTAGATCGCCGTGGGAACCACGCGCCACACACAAGTAATGCGCCATGGATACAAGGCTTTACACAATCTACAACGCTCCGTATGAATGGGTGCACGAGCTGAGTTGTACTGAGGTCTCTGCCCGTCGACTCGCTGGCCGTTGATATCCGAGCATTTATCGACATTTCACCGGAACGATCGAGCCACTCCAATTCCCCTCGAGTAACAACGAGTCTTTGCTTTTCCACTACGGGAGGTAAGATGTACTTCAGAAAACGAACCACAAGCCACTGACCGTGGGAACAGGGATTTAGGTGACCGCTTTTGAAGCGGGGGAACGCAGTCTACTGGGATCTCTCTCCACTGAACGTCAGGGCCCGACTGGAGGATATTCTAAAGTGCAAAGGCAGAGAAGGGGTGGTAGAGGTTAAACCGGAGTTTTCTGTACCAGTTATTAAAATGAAGCAAAATATGTGGAACGTTACGGTTAACGAATGAACACAATCCTGAGAATTAGCAGAAGCAGCTTTATCCATTTCTTCTACCACTTCATTTCCCGTGAAGCTAATACGAGAAGGAACCTACTGAAGATGGACGTTGTGGTTGGTTGAAATTTTACAAAAAAAAATTTTTTTAAGTAAAACAAGAATGGCCACTCCAGTACTGTCATCAATAGACAGTCAGTTCATAAGATGAGGGATTGACACAAGGCCTCTGAAAAAGGCAGCGAAAACTAAATAGTATTTTAATTTTTTTAAAGTTAAATATTATGAGAGGGGGTGGAGAAGTTACCATTCCCTTGACATCGGCTATCCTCGCTACGTCACTGATATATACACACACAGTGGCATACAAAAGTTAAGGAACATTTCGTAAAATGCGAGAAATTTGCAATTAATACGAAAGCTATGTCTCGAAATCAGTTCTGGAGAATCGTGTGACATTCAATAGAGTATCGTATACATATTACAGTGAAGATTCGGTCACGAGGGCAATTAGGGGGACCGCCAGAAAGGAAATGGAACTTTACCCATCCTGTTTCACAGAAAGCTGATAACGAGATGTAACTTTTATCAATGGTTATGGTTTAATGTGCATAATATTTGCATGCATTTTCATAAGCATGGCACAATTTATTCGGGAAGATATAAATGTTTCTTTTAAAAAATACCAAATTTTTCCCGCATGTGATAAAAGTTGCATCTCGTTATCAGCTTTCTGTGAAACAGGATGGGTGAAATTCCATTTTCGCCTTCATCCCTTTCTGGCGGTCCCCCTAATTGCCCTCGTGACCGAATCTTCACTGTAATATGTATATGATACTCTATCGAATGTCACACGATTCTCCAGAACTGATTTCGAAACATACTTTTCGTATTAATTACAAATTTCTCGCATTTTACGAAATGTTCCTTAACTTTTGTATGCCAGTGTATTTTAAATGTTTACATTAGAACTGATTGCTTTATTATAAATTTTTTCTTGGATATAACTTTTTAATAGATTTTCCATTAATATCTTAATCATGCGAATTAAACAATTTTTATTATGTCAATTTCCGTTGGTTTCAGTCATTTTTATCGTGAAAATAACAAAACACTTACAAACTAGAATCATTTTACGGATATGAGATCTATAATACGTATTTTTCACTTGACATTTTCTTACAATATTTTCCAAAGCAAGTGTTTACAGGACGTGCTTTTCTTCTTATCTAAAGCGATTTCGAAGCAATTTGAAAAAAACTACCCTCAGTCTGATTTCCCCAGCAAAATTTCCGCACGTAGCAATGAAGAGAATCGTGATTCCGCTTGCTGATAGATTTATGTATGTTGCCTCAGATACAGTGACCTGTTTAGTTTTAAAATAGAGAATATTTTCTTTGTCAAATACCCTCGTATTCCGAGTTTTTGTTTAATACCCAAGTGCTGCAACGCATGCACAAAGAGTTTTAGTGTATTCGCTGAACAGAAGTGCATATCTAATATTTCTATGATATCCCGTATAAAAGGAATGATCCGGTCACCGCGAATAGTAAATTCGGGCATTGTAGCTTAGGAATAATAGCCTGCATTATGAGTGGCAAATACGACGACCTCTCGAACAGAAGCACGAACCGTCATCGGCGATGGGTCCGTTAACCAGGGCACACCACCATAATTGTACCCACCAGGAAAGAGAAACCTTCATACATATCCGGGAACTTCTCATCCCCATCTCTGAGACGCTTCCGATGGGATTAATAACAAAATAAATAATAATAAAAGAGGATGGGAATGAATTTTATTTCTACTGCACACATGCCGAAGTATTCACTATAATTAAGAATTTAGAAGCAAATTTGCTTCAACAATGCCTCGAAGAATATTATACAAATTCTGTGGAACATGGCTAATTCGAAGCTGACGCTACCAGAATAACAATTAGTCCAGTAACTTTTTGCCAAAAAATGGTTGTTTCTTCGGAAAAATTTTAACCCAAGGTTTTTTCCACAGAAAGCTTATTTATGTCATTCTAAATGTTTTTTCAAAAGTCCCTGACATTCTGCTGTAAGCTTTCCATATTTTTAGAGGGGCGACGGGAAGGAAACTGTATCGTTGCTATCTGGTCATTTTCTTCTGAATAATTATGAACCAGGCTCTTTTTATTCATTAGATTTTTCCTACATAATTCTAAATGGCATCTGAAAAGTCCTTGACATCTTTTGGGGGGACGAAGTGAGGACGGGGGGGGGGGGCGAAATTTCTATCTGAGCAATTTGGGGAAGTGGGGTATTTTGCACGTCACAAGGGTTTTTTGTTGAAGGAAAAACACACAAAAATGCACTTTTTCACATTGTATTTATTATAGGTTATTAATAAAACCAATATATTTACAGCTATGAAAAATCGTATACAGATATAGAAGTAAAGACCTATAAATAATTGCACCAGGTCTATCTCGTTTATCATAATGTTTCAATAATTTATAGTATGAATACAATTGGAATAATCAGAATTGCTGCTCCACATGATAAAGTAAATGATTTACTACAAATTGCACCAAGGCTGAAAAGGGATACCAAGTGCCTCAGAGCCAACCAAAAATACATAAATACCGATCAAATTGCGATGATCAAAATCTTCAAGGGTTGAAAAAGATTTTTGTGGAACAGCATGATTGCAGCCCAACAATTATCTCTAGTCTGTGGAATTCAAATTTCTTGTGGATTTAAGTTAAAATATAAGGAAGTACTGCAAATTCCTGGATGGAGTGGATTCATGGAGCTGTTGACGCAACATCAAGAATATTACAAATCACGCATCATGTACTTACCTTTCGTAAACAGTCATGTAAATGATTACAATACCATTTAAAAACATTGTTATATATTCTCGAAGATAGTCTCAAATATGGCCACGCTACTTGTGTTATATCATTTGATCAACCCCTTTACATCAAAGCAAAGGAAACCGTTGCTGCATCCGCTGAAAACGATGGATCTCCAAAATAGTGGTGAGACTAGGAGGTTTTTATATGTGCATGTCCTTTCTCGGATCGATTGGTTTCATCATGGCCGGTAGTGGACTGAAAGAAGTATTGAGTACTATTTACTTTCTCATTCTGTTGACAGGCCATGCTTACTCTCGAGCTGTCAGATCACTTCTGCTAATAGTTCTGTCTAAAGTAATTTTCAGTGAAATGAATCTGTCTAGTGAGGAACAACAATTTATGGACGCCTACACTAATAACCTGAATGAAGCAACACCTCCATTCTCAACAGTGGAAGAGTTAAGAATCCTTAATGATGCTAAAAAGAAGTCTCAAAATAAATGTTTCCAGTTAGAAGAGAGAGGTCCAAGTTCGAAATTCAGTATTTGAACATGATGTTAATGATCAAAGAATTTATTAGAATAGAGTGAATGCGGGAACGGACGGTATAATTTTCTACAATAAAGAGGATGATTCCGTATTTTCATGCTACAGAACATCTTTTTTTATGCCAAAAGTGACTAGCTATTTTTACAAGACATGGAAAATTTGGGAAACACAATGGATGCAGACGCCTTTAAAAATTTACTGCGGATTTCTTTACTGTTAAGCTATCAGAATTTTTTTTTTTAGTGGAACCTCAAGTGACATGGTAATAGAACAGTCGCTCATTAAATCTTCAAAGAGGCAAGGAGGCCTTGTGTACGGAAGGAATACAAGAGAGAGTTTTTAACTAAGTTAGTTGTTTTTTCGTTAAGTGGAAGCAACATTTCAGAAGGACTTGAAAACTTTTGTGGACTTTCCTTTGTAAGTGGAAAACAACATGTGGATGCACTGTAATTTCGAGTCAAACGAGACAAGAAGAATCTACTCCATCCAGGAATTTGCAGTACTTCCTTATATTTAGCTTAAATTCACAAGACATTTGAATTCCGCAGACTGGAGATAATTGTTGGGCTGCAATCGTGTTGTTCCACACTAATCTTTTTCAATCCTTGGAGACCCCGATTATCGTAAATTTTGATCAGTATTTGTGTATTTTTGGTTATCTCTGAGGCACTTGGTATCTCTTTCAGCCTTGGTGCAGTTTGTAGGAAATCATTTACTTTATCATGTGGAGCAACAATTCTGATTATTCCAATTGTATTCATGATATGAATTGTTGAAACATTATGACAAACGAGATAGACCTGATGTAATTATTTATCGGTCTTTACAGCTATAAAAATCGTACACAGATATAGAAGTAAATATATTAGTTTTATTAATAACCTATAATAAATAATTGAAAAAAGGGCTTTTTTGTGTGTTTTTCTTCAACAAAAAACTCTTGTGACGTGCAAAATACTCATCATATCAATGCAGCTCCTGTTTCATTCATTTCAGCGTTAAAAATACATATAAAATGATGCCCCACTTGCCCAAATTGCTCAGATAGAATTTTCTCGCCCCCCCCCTCGTCCTCACTTCGTCCACCCCAAAAAAAGAAACATGAGAATCACACAGCAGAATGTTGAGGACTTTTCCTACCTAATTCTAAATGACATTTGAAAAGTCTCTATGTAAAAAAAAAACCTGGTTTATAATTATTCCGAAGAAAATGACAAGATAGTGACGATACAGTTTCCTTCCCATCGCCCCCTAAAAATATGGGAAGCTTACAGCAGAATGTATTGGACTTCATTGGATATCATTTAGAATGGCATAGATAAGCCTTCTGTGAAAAAAAACAATGGGTTAAAATTTTCCCGAAGAAAAATGCTAAAGTTACTGGACTAAATTCGATTTATACAAAAATTCGGATGAAGAAAACTGGGTCTAGAAAGGAGAACAAGTTGAATTAATTTTACCCTGAAAATAATGGTAGAGCTTTATTTTAAATATTTAATAGTTATAATAAATCATGGGTAACTATTTTAATAAATAAACTAAAAATATTTATATATAATTAAAAATTTTTAATAATTCAATAAATAAGTAATTTTAATAAAAAACCGTATATGGCACTTCGAATAAAACGATTGTACAAAAAGAAAATCAAAATAAGCATTACAATTCAAATCTAGCGCTGTCAGATTTTTTTAAAAAGTTAATAATTTTGCATTGCTTTTTTGACTGAATAAAACGTATAGCAGTGAAATCCTCAAATGAATGAGGGACCTTGATAGATTATTCAGTTAACAATAACTGAGAACTCAAGCTACAGGTGTACTTACGTAAAGACAGAAATTTAGAAATAAAAACAAATTTTAGGAAATTTTGGTTTTTATAACGAATTAACCAAAATAAATTCGAATTATAGACGATACTTTAATATAAAATTCACAGGAAATTCAAGGGATCGGAGAAAAAAATTCAAATTATTTACGAATTCGAATTAAAAAGCTTTTGAATTAGCCAAGTTTTGAAATACACTACCTCTTTAAAGTGACTTTATTCAAGGTAAATTTACCATTTTAAATGAAGCTAATGATTTCGGCCTTACTTTAGCGTGGCAAGTTGTTGAAATTTTTTTTACGATTATTTTTAAAAGGATATGCTAAAAGCCTTGATTTTGCAAATATACATGTTTTTCAGTCCTTCTTTTAACATCATGAAAAATGCATCTGAAAAGGTTAATTTGAACTTTTGAGGTTTTCTGCTTAGACTTACAGAAAAAAAAATCCTTGAAGAAATTTCGGAAGGAAAAGATTATAACGAAGTTTTTTTGCTACACCAAAACTTCCTTGTATATTTGTATACACGCCTTGGAGATCCTGAATGCCCTGGGGCTATGTTTAAATACAGTGTGCGTTTTCCCCGTCATAAAAAGTTTTCAAGGACATGATCAATTGATTGAAAGAAGCGTGGCGAGTCACCCTATGCATTAACCAGACAATAAGGTATTTTAGAAAGGTCATTACAAAACCACAAATGAATGGTTTTTGCTAAAAGTTCCTCCACAGTTGAAAGAATGCGAGATGGACGAAATGTATATTTAGAAAATTTTTGTTTGCTGGAGACAAAAAGGATACAAGTGAAACGCTGCTGAATTGCTGGATTATTTTCTAGTTGGATTCAGGGAAATATTTTCGTAATTTCAAATTGGTGTATCCCGAAAAGCGTGGAGAATTCTTTCTTACCTGAGCTTTCTATAGAAAATCTATATAAAGCGACGAATTTTTGGGGAATATTTAACACTGAAAAAACATGCAAGGTAATTTAAATCTTTAAAAATTTCATTTCAATGTTCTTCTAAGAAAATGTTTTTTTTTTTTTATTGCGTTATAATTTTATACAATTTCCTCTTTTGGCCAGCTGGGTCACATGAGCAAACAAAGCTATATTCCTTCTCTCCTGCGATAGTTTTTCAGCGAATAAGTAACAACAATAAGTAACCAAGCAGAATAAATAACTGTAGCAGCAATTATTTAATATTTACCGATTACACAAAGGATTTTCATTTCTTTAATCAAGTTAGAAGAGAAATGTAATTTTGTCCATCGGTTATGTTATACAAAACATTTAAGTATTTGGCGGCAAAAAATTAAATTGGATTACTATTTTTTTTTTTAAATTGCATTCTCTACCGAGTATAAAATCGTTATTTAACTATGCTTCCAAATTTTTCTTTCTCTGTTCTGCTTATATAAAAAAAAATATTGAAGCTATTTATTTACTGCAGAATTTTTCAAAGTCTATTTTCAGCTATATAATTATAAATTGGTAAAAAATAAATAATGGGATAAGACTGAGTTTTATTAAAGGACTTTAAAAGAAGACCAGCTACACAATTTGGGAATTTTAAATTTAAAAAAAGTGGCAACCAAACATGTGAATTGCCCAGATATTATTGATTATTCAGCGACATAGTCACTTAAATGACAATGCTACTTTCAGAAACCTAAACGTATGTCAAAGCCCTAAATGCCAGCCTATTTCAGCTTTTCTCAAATTAATGTATCTAAACGGGACGTAAAAAATATCTAAACGAAACTAATGTACCCGACACCAAATGGGGATACAAATAATAATTTTAGAGTCGCCCGGAACTTAAATAGCACTTGCTTCTGTCGGAATCTTGAATTTCGGCAAGTAAAGCAAATAAAGAAAACAAATTGTCTCGAAGGAAAAGCCAGAGTTGAATTATCAATAAAATCTACTAAATAACTCTAACAGATTAACTTTTTTATCAATCAATCATCAGACCTCCATTTCCATATTTTTTTTAAAAATTAAGAACGTGTAGTTTTTTCAGTCGAAGATAATTTTTTTAGATGAAAATTGGGTTGTGACAAATGATGATCGATTGGAAGTTTTAATTAACCTTATCTATTCAATTCTACGGTGCATGCAATGAACGGCAAAATATTAGCACATGACGTTTTCGTTATTGAAGAAGTAAGATATCATACAAATTACCCTTCTTTTTAATTATCAATTACTCTAATCATTAGCTTCCAATTTCAATAATTTATTTTGTTAAGAATGTGTAATTTACAGTCGAAGATCCTTTATTGGGCGAAAAGTGAAGAGTACCAATTGATTACAGTAGAGTCTCGATAATTCGAGGTTGACGGGACCGGGCCTACCTCGAACTATCGAAATCATCAAATTTATTAAATAAATAAACGGAAATAAAAGCAATTTTTAAATTTCAGTGTAGTATATTTAAATGAAAAATGTACTTATTTATTATTACATTACTGCTGATAGCAACAGTTTAATTATATCTTAAAATAATTGTCAATTGTTTTTTGTTGAAACACATTGCTCCTATATATAGATCTTGTATATATCCCGTTTTCTTTGGGAGGGGACATTTCTGCAGGTGGCTTCGGGGTGCTCAGTGGACATATGACCCGTCGAATAACAATAGAAACTAGATGCAGTAATTCTTTCACGTGTTGGTCATTATTTGGGAGCTAAACTGATTTTTTTCACTAACTCGGATTTATGGAACACTCGAGACTCGAATTATCGACTATATTGGTACAACAACCTTTGTTCATTCTATTCTATTGTACAGGCAGTGCTCGGAAAATGATAGAAACACATGACTCTTCCGTTATTGGAGAAGTAAAACATCATACAAATTGTCAAATTTTTAATTCTCACCAACATTTCTGCGATAATTACAAATCCGTACCAAAATTCATATGAAGTGAAGGCACGAAAAATGCATTTTCGGATAATTATGAAAATACAATTCTTAAGATTAAGTATAGAAGACTTTTTATCTCTAGAACGCTTTCTGTCACGAAGCTTTTAATTTTTAAAATGAAAAACAGTTTTAAGTCCATAAGCAAGTTCCCAAAGTAACTTTAATTTATCGAATCATCCAATAAATTTTCTATACAGAGATAGTTCAGAAAAAGATATCGAGCACAAGTCCAATATCAGAAAGTTATTACTTTGAGTTAGAGCTGCTGTCAGTGTAATCGATCGCTAACATTTCAGGTCGATATCTTGATGTAATTTCCAATCTTCTTTGACTGAGAGCAGATTAAAGGGCCTGGAAATCTCCAGGAAAGCCACAAAAGGTGTCTTTAAGGCAGAAAAATAGCTTTACTACAAGAGCTGATGAGGACAAAAGCTTGCGAGGACATAAAAACTGCTTCACTGATGTTTCAATTTAGTTTATTATCCAAGATTAAAAGTCCCAAGAAGAATAATTCGGCCATCATCCATTTAAAAACATCCAGCGGAATAACGGCTTCAGCAATGCTCTGAGTATTTGCAGTAATTTTCTTTCTTTACTGAGTTTTGTTCTAAAATATACACTTTTCTAGATTGCTTTTTTTATGGTGGTCTTTTCTCCTACGAAATAACGTAATCTTTTTGAAAAGTCAAGGGAAAATTCTTTAAAAAAACTAGACAAATGTAAATGTAGGGGAACTTGGTCAATTCGAACGTTTTTGATCCGAATTCATTAATAACTGGTATTTTTTTCTCTAGTACCTTGAATCTTCTGTTAAGACAATGTTAAAATATCATCTATAATTCGAATTTATTTTGGTTAATACCAAGTCAAACTGAAAATTGTAAAAAAATTGCTTTTACTTTTGAGTAAAAGTTATTTGTAAAAATGTTTTGGTTATTTAATAACAGCTTCATAATCAAGATCTTAAATTTTTCAAGAGATGTGATAAATATTTTAATACAAATGCGATCTTTTCCAACAAACTAACTGATATTTTTATGTTTTTATTTAACTTGGCTTGTTTCACTCATGTAAAGTTCGAATTACAAATATATTTTTTTCTCGCTTTCTAATGGGTTGGAGTTATGAAATTTTGTACACTTGTGTGTTCTCTATGATGATGAGCTATTTTAATATTTTCAGAACTCAAATGCCAATAAATCGATTAATTTTAATTAAATTTTGAATCCATGTGAGACGCACCTGGCAGTGATTTTGAGCAAAAAATTGATTATAAGAATCTATAATATTTATAATAATGAATTATGAAATATATTAAAGATTGGAAAGTAGAAAACAACGAAAGTAAAAAGCTTTTAAAAACACGGTTTTATTAATGTACCCAAATCCAAAAAATAAATATTTTTATAGGTGTCAGAAAACGGATATTACCTTACTATTTTTGACGATTTTAGATCATTTCAATGACCGCCTCGAGAAAGATCCGCCATTGAGCGAGTGGCGCTTCCTCGAAGTGGCCGTCGATTGCCTTAAAATAATAAAATTCAAAGCTTCAGAACTCGGTCAATTTTAGTCGCAGAAGAGTGGAACTTTTCCTTGTTTGAAATGTCAGTATGTCAATAATATTTTACTAAATATGACTAATAGGACCAGGGGACTGTATAAAAATTCTGACTTCGTAATTTTTTCATCATTACATTTATTGACTCAAACAAAACAAAATATAATTCTAAATGTTATTCAAAGGATTTTTTCAATTGGAAGTGTGGGTATATCTCCAACCGTTTAGAAGTTAGCTTTTGGGCCATGATTAAAATGGACACCCTGTATACTGTGCCGACTGCATGATATTTGCATCCTTCCAAAGGAAGTTTTCGTAACTGATGATCATGAACTTTGTGAGGCATTTACACTACTAATAAAATCACATTACTTAACCGTTTTGGCTGTCACAATCATATGTCACAATAAATACAATCATTCAAGTTTTGATTACGGATCTGTTTAAAATATTACTTTTTCAAAGAATAACGAGGAGATACTTTCACTCGGACACTATTTGTCCTTTTCTACTATTGCACTTGAATGTCATTTAAATCTGGGATAGATAAACACTTGGCTGATATAGAGGAAGGTCGAGTAGAATCGGACCGCGGCTAGTATCGGACATGCGTTATTTCTTACATTTGTTGTAGGAGGCGGGACCTGTCAAGACACCAAGGTGTTGGGTGAAGGTTGAAAGTTCACATGCCGCCATATTTAGTTCAACGGCAGTGTTGACACGTGGCAGAAAGTCTAGTTTTTTCAACAGCTTTTTGAGTGAACGAAGATAACTTCAGGTTATCATAGCTTGCCTAAAAGCGACTATAACTTGGTTTTTTGTTTATTGTTGAAAACAACATAAATTGTCTTTTAAAGTTGTCGGCTGTAAATCTCCTTAGGCTTACTAATACGTATGCTGTAACCGGTGTTTACTTCCATGTTGATTCGGGTTGTATAGGACACAATGGTGCTGCCACATCTACCACAATTTTGAGCTTTTCCGGTCCTTCAAAAGCAGTAACAGACGAGATAGATATTTTAGAGGAGCTATCGCTACTTCCTAGCAGTTGCAATAAAGATAGGAAAAATCAGTTCAAGTGAAACAATCAAAACTGATTGCACCTCGAACATCCAAAAAAGACTTGAAAATGAAAGCAAAAATAGAATTAAAATCTGGAGAAAAGAGAGAAGGAGGCGAAGAGATTCACTGCATAATCTGTGCTGAAACCTTTGAAGAAGACTGTATTCAGTGTCATATTTGTGAAGGCCGGGCTCACGAAAATTACGTCGATCTGGAAGGAAACGGCCTGATTTTTAATGTGATGTTTATTTCACAAAAAAAGTAAACACAGAATGGATTTGTCTTTTAAAACAAATTAAGTTTTCAAAGATTGATAACTTTTTAATTTTTCTGATTTATATCTCTTTCTTGTCTTATATTAATCTATTATTAAGATCTGTAGTTTGTACTTTTATAAATTTCTCAAAAATAACTGTGCCTAATCATAAAAAGTTGTCTGTGAAACCAAAAGTAATTATCTTCTTATATATATAGTGTGAAAAAACGGTTGATATTTTTATCTTAGAAAAACGTGTGTTAAAATGTGCTGTCATTGAGTATTAAAGTTTTGTATGGATATATAATCTAGTCCAACTGAGCTGTAAAAATATTTTATAATATAGGAGAAGCTTAGGTGTCCTATACTACCCGACCTTTCCCTAATAGTTTCTGAATATATTTTCCAACAATACGTAAAATATCTAGTTTTATCAAATATGTCATTAGTTCAGGCATATTAACGTTACATCTTGAAGCAACTCGAAGGCTAGTGTGAGACTGACCTCGTAATTATGAACTATGGGTTTGATCAGGGGTTCCCAACCTTTATTCCCGGCCGCGGTGGCCTAGCGGTTAGGCTCGGGAACGGCGGGATCCAGGTTCGAAATCCGATTCCACTGAAGATCCGCCGTGTATGGGGCCTGTTGCACGCTAAATCATACGTAGTGGCCAAACGTCCTCTCGTTGGTGTGGCGCGGAAGTTTGGAGAGAGGGATGCCAGCTCGGGTATCGTGCTCGTCATCTGACCGCGTTTCAAAATTACGAGGTCCGTCACTAAATAGCTCTCGTGTTGCTTCAAAATGGGGTGTTAATATAACCTAACCCAACCTTTATTCCCTCTCGTACCCCTTGATTAATCTTAATTTTTTCGCCATCTACTACATTTCTACTGCCATCCCTCCCCACCACCACCAACCATCCGTCTATGCGAAGAAATTTTTATCGATAAATTTTAAGGGCTTAGATTAGCTTGAGAGTCAAATAACTCGAATTACTGGCATTTGTTTGACTTATTTTTTATTTTGCATTTTATTGCATTTTTACAATAGTATTAGTTCAAAGCCAAAACAAATGAAATCAGTATTGTAATAATTTCGTATTAACTTATAGGGTAGCTAAAATCTACACTCGGTAATAATCAACTATTCAAGTGGTAAAGTTATTAAATAGCAAGTATTAATTTGGGGGAATAAAATTCTATAACTTTTTAAATTCCTTATATTTTCTTCTTTGCGCCTTTACCAACTTTGAGTTCGCGTACTCCCAACTAGTTCTTCGCGTACCCCCAGGGGTACATAGGTTGGGAACCTGTGGAAGAGCTCATCAGATTTCACAAAAAAATTGACCAAATAAAAAAAGAAAAAAAATTCAATAGAATATTATATTAACTTTCAACAATGGAATCGAAACATGTAATTAAGTATTTGTTTAAACAACGAAAACGGTTTGAATTTCATTGCAACAATGAATGCCAAAAATATTTTTAAAAATTTATTAAAATTAGAGGAAAAAATCGAATGAAAACTTGATTGATATCATTGAAAAGATAAGTTTTTAAATTGTCAGGTGTTGTAAAAATAATTTTTGTGCCGTAATATTTTCGGAAGTTATTAAGGAAAAACTCCAACATTTCGCTTATTTTTTAATTAATTAAAATCCTAATTAAAATTTTTGAAAAACGGTTTCCAGGTGCTCATTCCCACCCTCCACGTTTGTGCCAAATTTCGTTGCTCTAGGCCTAGCTGTCTGTCCTGTAGAGCGCCAAAACACAAACATTCTCCTTTATTATTAGTAGAGACAGACAGCGCTAGTGAATCTTGTGATTCATAATTTTCTCACATTGCCATTCGGGAAGTTTTTTATTCTTGTTTTGATTTAATGAATAGTTACTCATTTACTTCACGCATATATTAATATTACTGTAAATGTTACGTTAAAAAGTACAAAAGCAAAGGGGGAAAGTTACCTTCTTGGAGCTTTTAATATTAAGAAGGATAAAAGTATCCAATGTAAGTACTGTAATGTTGAATACAAACTTGCCAATGTAAGCAAAATGGAGAAACACAAAAAAAATGTTTCAAAAGTCTTGGTGGATTAAAAAAGATTTTGAAAGGGATAAAATAGCTAATGAATTTTCTTTTAATCAGATTCCAAACACCACACTTGCATCAAATTTAGAATTTTCAGAACATTCAAGTGTTGATGTTCGTGATCCAGATGAATCCCGTCTAACCAGGAAACTGTGTGTGAGTGTCTACTATACCGTCAAATAATACAACAGATTCAGCAACAAAAAATTCGCATTTCTTGTTGCTGAAATCTTGTTACAAAAATAACTTACCTTTATTGAAAGTAATACGAGTGAATATTACTTTCAGAATAATTCACTTTTAAAAAATTGTTAGAACTGAAACATCTCCTAACTTATCAGCAATGTCTGGTACTTTCACAAATTAATCCGAAAAAGAATTATAAACAATTGTATTTTTCATTTTAGTTTATTTTATCAGCTCTTTATCATTTTAAAACCAAACTCAACATTTTCTTTTTAAAAAATTTAGTTGAGTTTTAAAAAGGATTGGTATTTAAGCCACGTAAGGTCCATGATATATAGTATTGCGTTTTTGTTTTTTTCTGTTTCATTTTTTTAGTTTTTATAGAATTTAAAATGTTCATATGATACTAGTTTTTTTTTACTTTACCTTAGGCTCAATATATATTCTATAATATTTATATTATACAGAGACATCATATTTTACACCAGTGCCTGTGTTTTATAGGAATAGGGGTAATTGAAAAATAAATACCCAGGTAAATACCCAGGGTATTTACCCTTGAAAATAAATATCTGGGTATTTTGCATCACTGAACGCAGCCCTGGTTTTACGGAAGGAATTTTAAAATTAATATTTTTAGTTACAAACTGGTTTCCTAGTTAGTTTATCTCTGAGGTACAGACTTAAGCTATCATAGATCCGATTTTGCAGATTTTGATGTTTTTATCGTATTTGCATCATCCTCAGCGCTTTTTCGAATGGGCAAAGTGTCGTAGCTGTAGGTCGAAAAGAACAAAAGATAACTGCTCTCAAAAAAACAAATGAATACATTGCCCTCGGGAAATTCTTTTGGCTCTCCTGGAAAATGATAACATTGTTACTTAACCCATTAAACAGGGTGTACACAAATGAAGTGACTCATTTAATATAACATGAATGAAATATGAAAGGAAATTCTATTTCTGAATTTTTTTAATTTAAGGGACAATGATTATTGTCCCTTTTTTGGGACGCTTGTTTTATATTTATTCTTGTCTAAACAGTGGAATTTTTAGCTTTGATTGTTGCATCTAAATGTTGAACCGACTGCTATAAAAAAGTTACAAATAGAAAAGTTATTTTTATTGGTTTTAACTAAAAAGATAATTGATTCTAAATAAGAGTTAATTAATCAGTTATAATTTTTTAAAAATCAGGAATAGCATTTCCTTTCATATTTCATTCATGTTATTATAGCAATGTAATTTTTTTTTGAAAAACTGAGATAATAGAATTTTGGCATATAATGGGCTTAATGTTACTTAGGGTAAACTATCTTATGACTTAAAGAAATTTATATGCATATTTCTGTGTCTTAATAACCCGTTACTGATGCAACTACATTTCTTTGAATAGGCTACCTTTAACACCAAACTCGCCTTGTATTAACATCAGATTGCACCCCTTTAGTATTGGTACGATTCCAGGTAATTCTTCAGGTATTCTCTTTTTGTTGACAAGAATAAAAGAATGGAGTGACTCCATTTCTCACCTGTATTAGATTGATTAGTATAAGAATTTTTAGGATTAGTATTTGAAGTCAAGAAAGAAAGTTTGGTAAAGAATTTGTCAATTAAATTGTCGCGCCGATCGATACAAAATGTTTCCAAAGCGTCACTTAATCCTTCTTAATTCAAAATACCTGACAAGAAGTTGGTTCGGGAAAACTTCGACACACGTGACTGTGTGTGAAGAATCATTCCTCATCTCGTTTCCATAGCAACGGCCCCTAAGTCATCGCATCCATTGGGCACACAAGGTTTCTTTGAGAAAAACATCTTTGATATTTTCTTAAGCCTGGGGGCTTGCCTTCTTCAATTTTGACTCTGTTCTTTTTCTTTCTGCCACGAGTAGTTTGTTTCCAAAATGGAATGATTTCTTTCGAGAGAAACAACTCCCGCAGGGATTTTGAATAGGAAATTAATAACGAAATGCCCACGGAAAATGTGGAGTGGAAATGAAGGAAGATGTTTGGGAAAGCATGCATTAAGTGCAGATTAGATGTGGTTCCGTGAAACACCTTCGACTATCGAAATAATTTATCTCGAAGACAGTGATACGCGATAATCAAGATAAAGATGCCGAAAGTTTCTGCAATACGAAGAATGTTGAGAGGTTTTCTAAAATAATCAAAAGTTGAAGCACCAAGAAATGCAACAAAGTGACGTGATTTTAAAACAGTCAACGGATGCCGCGCAAGGATTAAGTCCGGAAAAACCACCTTCGAATATCGAAATCTATCTCAAGAACAGTGATGCGCGATAATCAAAAGGCCAAAAGTTTCTGCAGTACGAAGAATGTTGAGAGGTTTCCTAATGTATTAAAAAACGGAAGCATCGAGGAGTACAGAAAAGAAACGTGATTGTGTAACGGTCAACGGATGCCGCACAAGGTTTAAGTCGGGAAAAACTTCGCACTGCATAGAAATCACTAAAAGATCATAATAAATTTCAGAAATTTGTTACACGATAGAGTTCAGAAATTCTCTTATGTTTTACTATGGAAGCACAGAACTTCTTTTGATTTATTTATTAAAAATAGTTTACCCTACTTGCTAAAACTTGATAAAGATGCCCAAAGTTTCTGCAATTCCAGGAATGTTGAGTTGTTTTCTAGAATAATCAAAAGTGGAAGTATCAAGGAATGCAGTAAAGTGACTTGATTTTGAATTAGTCAATGGATGCCGCGCATGGATTAAGTTGAGAAAAACTTCGCATTGGATAGAAATCATTAAAACGTCATAATCTAAACGTAGAAAGAAATATCTCTTTATATTTTCTCTGTAACACAAATATATTATACAATGCTGTGCGATGTCGTATAATACGGTATTCAAATATCGCATAATATTGTATAGTGTTACAGTCATGGAAAGTCGCTTCCCAGCAATGCAGGTCTTATGGTTGGGAAGAGGGTTTTACAAGGTGAAGCATGGAGTGACCTCAGCGGCTCTCGTGGCACGCATGACCTTGGCGACCATTTTGGCGACTTGGCGACAAGTTTGGCGACCTTGGCGACAAATAGATTATTCCCGAAAATGCAACCCTTTTCTCGATATTTCTATTAGGGGCCGAAATCTAGGATTTTCATGAAAATTCTATGTGACGTCACGGCCTAACGGGGAGAGTATATAAGACCGCGCTTGGACCACAACAGCGTCTTTGAACGACTGGTTACTGTGAAGCGTAAACGTCTTCGGAGTTCTATCTGCTGTGTGAGCTAATCAGCTGGTGAGCTGAGCTGTTATTGTCGAGACTAGTTATTTGCTGACTGTTTGTGCTGTTAGATATCAAAGCGCTGAATTGTCATTACCTGTGAATTGTTGTCTATTTACATTGGTAATCTGTGCAAGGACTATTGTTTCCTGTACCTGTGCTACGTGTTTTCCTGTATATTTGTAAATAAACCTTCATTCTCCATTATCCTGCGTGTTGGACTGTTTACACCATACACCCACGGTAAGATTTTGTGTAACAATAGTATCAAACAATAGTGTATGAATATCGGGCATTTTGTTTTGATACCTGGTTTATAGAAGAGTATTGGAAAATAATAATTTTCCCAAATTTCGGAGATTTTTGCATGATAGCGTTCACAAATTCTCTGCTCACATTTTTCTACTGAAGCACAGAAGACCAGTTACTTCTTCTGACATATTTATTAAAAATTCTTAGTTTACCCTACTTTTTTCGAAAAAATTTAATTATTTCAGTAAGCTCTTTGAGAAAAATTCTGTTGGTTTATAGTCCGGTCAACGAAGGCCAAAAATCGACGAATAGAAAAAATGGTGTAGTTTTAAAATTTGGCACAGTTGTGTTGGGGGTAATGTCCTAAACGACATACTAAAAGTCCCCGCCGGTTGAGCAGGGAGTGGGGGGGGGGGGAAAGGGGGGATTTCTCAGTTTTTCCCAAATATCTCGAAAACTATAGATCCTAGCGTAAAAAACTTCGTTATAAAATTAAATTACATAAAATTGCCTACAAAAAAGTCCTACATCGTTTCTGTAGCATCAATAGTTTAGAAGATACAGGGGGATTTAAAAGTTAATATTTCTAAAATTCTTTATTGTAATGGTAAAATCGATTATAAGTGCTGAATCAACAACCCCTAAAAAACCTCATGCCTATATAATAATTATACAAGGGTAGTATTGTATGTGTCGGAGTGGGTGGGTGACAAACCCATTTGATGATAATTATACTTACATCGTTTCTCCTTCACAAGTTTCCTTCTACTCGTAGTCCAATCAACGAATTGTAAATTTTAAAAAATGGTGTAGTTTTGAAATTCGGCACAGTTGTTGGGGAGAGTGCCCTAAACGACATACTAAATGTCCCCGCTGGTGGAGGGTGCGCAGGGAGTATGGGGGTTGAAAGGGGGGGATTTCTCAGTTTTCTTAAATATTTCGAAAACTACTGATCCCAGCGTAAAAAATTTAGTTATAAAATTAAACTACATTAAATTTCCTACAAAAATATCTTATACATTTTTCATAGGATGAATAGTTTAGAATATTATAGCAGTTTGAAAAAGTACATAATTACAATAAGTGGTTGAAAATGTTAGTTTTATTTTTTATGAAAGAAAGTTTTTATTTCAAGATAGCGACTATGTATTACAATATATCTATAACATTATATCTTTCTATAACATCTTATATATAATATATATAACCTGTTATAAATGAACATACAAAACAAAATAACCGAGACGTATTAAAATGCAATTCAAAAACTAAAAATTTATTAACTAAAAAAATTTAATTTATGATCCTATGAACAAAAGTGCAATACACATCCAAAGAGCATGCATGCAACATACCTACATAAAAATATGCAAAACCCATTTTTAAACTTGCTCGTAATTAAATTTCACCATGTTTTTCTAGTATTCGATCAAGTCCGAACTCTTCTTCTAGAGGTGTACCTTTGGTACAGGTACCATTAAAGGTGCCAATACAGAAACACATTTCTAAAAGTGTGTTGCTCCGTCGCTCCTTTGGTTGGAGGAAATGAGGAAAGGTCTTTTTCTTTTTCTATTTTTCCTTCGTTGACTGGACTATAACTCACTTAGTTAACAGGCGCTACAGACTAAATATCTCTCTTGTGACTTTTTATGCGATTTGTATATTATTATGTACTATGCGCTGGATCAAATAAAAACATTTAATGTGGAGAATAAATATGAATAATTTTATTTAAAAAAACTCGCCGCTAGAGCTTAAATAATATTCCTGGAGAAAATTCACTTGCGCATAGCTGTGAATATGTTAAGAGAGATAATTGACGTTGAAATAGTTAATTTACCTTATTTCTTTATAGAAGGTTAACCAGTTTCGTGAATGCTCATGGTTTAGAGAAATTCTTTTTTTTAAACCTACACTAGTCCGGCCTACCCGAAATAGTGTAAAGCCTTTAGCAGACCGGTGGGGAAATATAAAAGTAATACAAATATACCATTATGACACGATACACACAAAAGCATCACAAACACAGCACAGAACGTTACAAACACTGCAAAAAAGGGACAACAAAAATAAATTAAGTAACCTAAAACACACACACACTCACAAGAAAAAAACCCAATACGCCACTGAATCGATATTACACTTAGAGAGAACCATAAATGAATTGAATTTTGTTTGATTTTAGTCGCCAGATCCGGAACTAACATTAAAAACATTCAAAATACTTAAAAAGAGGAGCCCCCTGAGTATCCAAATGAGTAAAATACAAGTATAAGCTCAGCACAATACACCAGTATAAAGAAGGCAATAAAATTTGTTGCAAAGTATCATTAAAATTCTTACAAAAGGAGCATTAACCGCTTAACTTACCAGCCCGAGAATACTCGTGCATCGAATTATCACATTTTTGGTCTTAAAACTAAAATTTAATCGTTATCTTTATAATTTTACACAAAAATTACCTAGAATCCATAAACATCTCAAGTATTATATGCCTTCTGAGACGAATGAAAACAACTGCTTTCCAAAACAGGAGGGAGCATCTTATTAGATAGCAAAGAAAATTATTAAGTTAAGTGGTTTAAAACAGACCCCGTGGTCCCTCACTAGTCCAGGAAACAAAATCCACAAAAGTCCACATCAGCCAAACAACAATAAAAATACAAGAATAAAATGTTCAAATTTTAGAAATAGGGATAAAAACAAAGGTATCAATTGAGATTCCCCAAGGGTGAATGCTCAATAAAATTTAAGACACTAAAACATTTTAAATAAGTCCAGGATTAACCTAAAAAATATAATCAGCTAAAATTATTTAAGTAATTAAAGTGCTAAAAACTTAGGGTTAGGCCCAGGGACAACCCACCTAAAGATTTCTTAATCAGTGGTGTTACGATATCTTAATATTATTTAAAAGCAATTTCACTCTGGGCCCTTTAGTGAATCACTAATGTTGTTACTAATAGTATAATAGTATAGTTTTATTAATCTATTTATTGCCATTTTATTATGCATCAATGTTTTAAACCATATATTCCTATTTTGCTCTGTAGGCTTCTTGAGGTAGAGTTCTTTGGTGAGCATGCAGTCAAATATATAATGATCTGCATCGCCCACCTGACCACAAAAAAACTTGGGGAATTCAATAGATGAAATCTTTGTAAATAGGCCGGAAAACGACCATGCCCACTAAGAATGCATATTAAATATTTATTAAGGATTAAAACATCTTTTGTCCACTTTGCCCATGAATGTCCCGACTCTAATAACGAAACTAGAGTCGTGTTGGTTCAAATAATCTTCCCATTCATGAATTATAAACTGTTTGATTTTTAATTTGACATTTGAATATGGGGCAGGAAGATTCAAATACTGTCCCATTGTGGTGGCCAGTTTTGCCTGACGGTCGGCCCACTCGTTACCTGGTTACCGGCATGAGCTTTCACCCAGGTCAAGCTAACCAACCGTCTGGAACTATAAATCTTTTCTTTAATATTATTAACAAATTCCGATTTGGGCTCTGCGTTCTTAATTGCTTCTATTGAGGACTGACTGACTATCGGTATGAATATTCACCAGTTAATTATGTTCTAGAGCCCAGCCGGCAGCAAAGACAATCGCCGCCAACTCGGCCTGAAAGACAGAATATGTTGGATTCAGTTTATATAAGAATTCTTTATATGGTTCTTTGTTTTTAAAGATGCACACGGCGAATCCAATTTCATTAGAGAAATTCTGTTGGTTTAAACTTAGTTGAGCGCTCCATATGCTCAATGAATATCTCCTGCGCTATCTTATGGCCTTCGTATACTATTATTTATTATGCGCTGCATCAAATCAAACATAATGTAGATGACGAATATAAATATAAATTTTATAAATTAAAAAACCATACCCCATATACCCAAAGTAAAAAACGACAATCAATAGGTAGTTTAATATATAAAAAATGACAGTTAAAAGGGAGCTTCATATTGAAAAAGGGCAATTTAAAGATGGTTACATATTGAAACCATTTGACTGGAGAGGGGTAAGACAGGGGATTGCGATAGTAATCTCATAAACAAACAGGATATCTCCTCGCCTATTTCCTGATTTCTTTCTTCGTTATGCAAAAAAAATGTTAACTAAATTGGTGAGTGTACCTGTTAATATTTAAATCCATGACCTTATAAGTGCATCGTGGCAATCATTAAAATCGTTTCTCAGCTTAGCATTTTGATGATTGCCCAGATGAAACAGCAGGTTTCTCCACTGTTCACACTTTTTTAGTTCATTGAATGAACTTTCCACTTCCTCAGCTATCACTTCCGCATGGGACGGATGGATAGGTATTTCTATATTCTGACGTATTAGAAACAGGTTGAAGGTGAAATGCAAAGTACAAAAGGAAGTATCCGATTCCTGTTTCATCGGGTAGGTTTTGAGATCAATGTAATTATTACTTCCTGTGAGTTTATATATCGTTTGTGTGAACAAATCTTTTACTATGCTTGCTCCCGCGAAGCTGTTGTAAGACGTTCAGGACATGAATAATTCTACCGAAAAAATAAAGTGAGTATTATGGGGGGAGGGAGACAATAGTCTTTCTGTTGTTGAGTAAAACTTTTGTCTGTGGTTTTACAACGGACTTTGACTTACTTGAACTTTTAGTTTTGAATTAAGAATTTATGTTAATAGAGTTCATTTACATAAGAATATCTTAACATTATGTTTACAGGAAATTCAAGGAACCAAAGTTAAAATTCTAATTACTGACGAATTCCAATAAAAAAACACTCGCATTAGCCAAGTTCCACTGTATTATATGTTTTTAGACATATGACTGATTTTTTGTACGTCTCATCGATGGGTCAGCTTTAGCAATTATTTTCATTTACAGCCGCGTGACCAACCGGTGGGCACGTATATAAAACGCTTTAATTCGCAAGAAAAAAATTATCTTTTTGTTTCAGGCAAATAATTATTGATACAGGGAGTGAATGTAATATTGACCAATAGGTGACCCACCAGTGAGTCATAATGTAGTTAACGCGCTGAAAATTTAATCGGTTATTTATTTTAAGATTTATTCATGCTGTAATAACATTAAACTAAACATTACCTTCATTACCATGAATTTCCAAAAAATTACTGCAACATTCAGGTTTTAATTAAAGAAAATACTATTTATTTATAAAAATTATTCTTTTATCCCATTTTTGACTTCAATAGATGGCGCTGTACCGAAATCACTCGCCGGTTAATTTTTCCCTTCTTGTTGTTCTCCACTTGTTGAATAGGCGGAATTTCTCAAAATGGCTGCTTCATTCATCATTATACATAGATTGGCGCAGCATGCTCCGCCTGGGCCCTTGTGCCATAAAACGGTAACTCACTCAAAATGGCGGTAGTAGGATGCGAGGCAGGGTTGAAAATTTCTTCTTCTTTTCTTTGTTTGAGTTGTTATTTCATATTTTTTATATCTTGGGGATGTCTTTTCTTTGCTCTTCCATGTCAGGATTTTTTGGGTCCCATGAGGTTCTTAATTTTTAGACTGATGTCAAGCCCTTAACGAAAAAAAATCCTGTTTGAATCGCTGCTTTGTGTGACTCTTGAAAAAGTGTAAAGCCAGATTCCTCCATTTTGTTTCAGTGTTTCACTTTGTTCTATTCTCTTAAACTCTCCAAATATTTGTTTGGGTAATTTGCTTTACTAGTAACGAGTTATTACGGCAAGTAGCAATTTCTATTAGGTATTGCAAAACATTAAACAGTTTTGGGCATCAACTGCCTTTTCGGATATATTTGTCATATCTCAAAATGCTTATCAAGTGTCGTAACAGCGTAAATGACGCTTCTTTGACAGTTTGTCACATTGGCCTAGTGTAGAAGCTTGAGATTAGCTGTCTAGTAGCCTGGTTGGTTAAGCCAACTGAAATCAGGATCTCTAAGCGCATGAGAACTCACTAATGGCCTAGTGGGTTAAGGGAAGGGAAGGGAAGGCAAGGCATAGCTACTTTCTCTTCGCCACCCTATAAAATGACCTAAGGTGACGATCTGACCAATCCTATTGGAGACTTATAATCTTGAATGTGTTTAAATAACAGCTCAGAAATTTTGGATGCCGAATTTGTTACGTTCTTACCTTTACTGGGCCGCAGAAGTAAGCATGTGGTTCCCTTAGCCATGAGAATGACATTCTTGACTAAATTTATTTAGAAATTATTAGGCCCATTGGTGTAGCTTTAAAAAGGGTGTTAATGAGTCAAATCTAACCAAACTTCAATGGTGACGCCAACCATTATGTTTTTTAATATAGACATGCAGCTTATTTAACTAAGTCTTAAATACATAATAAAAATATTTGACTTATGAATGTTATAAAAAATAAAAGCTCGTTGCTCAGATTAAGGGGTGTTGTAAAATTTCAAGAGAAATTTGCGAACAAATTATAGATTCAAGGGATTGGTTTCTGGTGTAGGGTTTTGATTTCTGGGTGTAACAAGGTTTTTTTGTTGTTCTGCACTGTTTTTTTGTGTTCTATGGTTTTATAGCGAAACTTGTCGATGTATGCCAAATTTTAGACCAAATCCTCAAAGGATTGGCTTTCTATTGGTCTGTCAAATCGTGTATATGTGAACGTGATAAATCAAAAACACAAGCTTAGTTGTGTTACTTCCAAATGGGACGTTAATATGAGAGCTATTTTGGAATTGATTTCGTAATTTTGAAGCCCGGTCAGAAGACTGAGCTTGAAACCCTCCTCTCCAAATTTCCGCACCGCAGCAGCGGGAGGGCATTTGACCCATGACGTCAGATTTAACGTATACCAGGCCCACATACACGGCGGATATTGAACTTGAAACCCTCCGGCCCGAAGCCGAGAGCTTATCACTAGGCGACCGCGGCCCTATCAAAAGCCCAAGTTACATAGATGAAATTCGGCATGTGGTTTTTCAATCAAAATTGTAGACCTGTATCAAATTTTGAACGCAATCATTCAAAGGGAAGAGGTACAAAAAGCATACTCGATTTCCATCACTATGCTGCGAAACTTAACACGACAACCAGAAAAAATCAAGGGAGAGCACTCCTGCTGGTTTCTCTGGTGAATAGATTTATTTCTTTTTCATTGAAGTCATTCGAGCTTAATCTAAGTGAGATGAATGCAAAAACTTTTAGCATAAATTAAAGCAAAGCCTGAACTTTCACCTACGTGAGATGGTTGATATTAATATTAATTAATATCCTTCTGTCGGTATGTTAAGAGATCTTCTTTCATAATATTCATTTTGTATTTATTAGATACCTGCCTCAATTCTTGCACGCACCTGAATTTGAACCGGTTCGATTGCAATGTTTCAACAGTAGCATTCCACAAAAATAATAGTTTCGACTAAAACGTGCCTCGCTTCTTTTAATGCATTTATTACTGCGAGAAAGAAACAAAAGTAATACGTAAAAATAAAAGTGAATAAAATATTAAATTGCTGCATTGTTCGATTTAGAAGGGAAAGTGATTATTAAATTATTATAACCTTTTGAAATATATTTAATCGTCTTGGGTAATTTTATTAAATAAAATGATTTACAGTGGAGCTTGGTTAATTTGAAGCTGGTGGGGGACTACAATAAAAATTCTATTTATGCAAAAATTCTAATTAAGAAAAGCTGTGTCTAAAAACGAGTTTAAAACGAGTGTGTCTAAAACGCTACATTTCGAGCATGTGCAGTTAAAAAGTATTTACTACAAATACTCATATTTTCTAAAATATTCAAGGTATTTACTTCACATTTTAATACAATATATCTCTAACATATTGTTAAACATCCTGTAAGTTTTGTACAATTTTGTCAAAAAATCTGCATGTTATAAGCTAAAAACATGCCAAAAATGCAGGATGCTTGAAAGAAACCTTTATTTTCTAGAATATTTCTGATAATTTTTTTATGAAAATGCATGTAAGCAATGCGCATAAGAAGCAAAACGATTGATGTAAGTTTCAAAACATCATCAGCTTCCTGTGAAACGGGATGAGCCCAACTAATTTTCGTCTTCATCAATTTGTGGACGGTCCCCTAAATATCCCCGTGACAAAATCTTCACTGTAAAATGTGAGTTTCCACGATTGTATGTCCCACGATTCTCCACAACTGATAGTGAACCATTGTATTCAAATTAACTCCAAATTATTCGCGTTTTACCAATCTTACAATACTTTTGGCTAGTTGTGTACACACGAATAGATAGACCGACAGGCAATCAGCCCTTTGACCGATTTGGTTTAAAATTCAATACTGATCTACAATTCTGAAAATAAAAGTATTTGTGAAATTTCATTTATCTAGTTCATTGCGGTTTTGCGTTATCGTGTTCAGTTGTACGTGGACGGACGGACAGTCTTTCCGTTAATGGATTTCGTCCAAAATTTGAAAGAAATCTACAGCTTTGGTGTAACATTTCAGATATACCAAATTTCACCCATCTCCCTCGTTGAGTGTTAATATTATCGTGTTCACAGGCAGGCAAATAGACCGACAGACACGCAGCGAAGAGTCCGCAAAGATAATTTTTCAAAAATAGCTTTACGGACTCAGAAAGTCTAAAGCATAAAGATCCATGAAAATCTCGAGGTGGAATATTTTGACGATTACAATATTACGTTTACGAGAAATTAATTAGTAGGAAGATTTAAATTACTCTAAAAGTTGATGCAACAATATACCACTTAAAAATTCCATTAAATAAACACAAAATTTAGATATACTTAAATAGAAAATTTAAATTGCTAACCTTTGCCTTATTACTTAAGGCTTCTCTATGGACTAAAGACAAACACCTATCAAAACTCAAAATACTTGGGAAGAAACTCAAGATACTTTCTCGGAAGACTGCAACATGCAACAATTGTTATCTTATTGTGAAGGAGTAAACTGCTTCAGATGGGCTCAAATTTTACATAATGACAAAAGCAGCAATATAGCGCTTAAAAATTCCTTCAAATTAAAAAAAAGAATTAAATTTACTTAAATTTGAAAAAGTATATAATAATTGTAAATTAAATTTATTTAAATTTGAAAATTTAAATAGCTAAACTATGCTTTTTGTACTGAAGGATTCTGTTTCGACTACAAAGGAAGCCGAACACCAACCAAAACGTCAAATATTTGGGTTATTATTCGTAGGAGGCTGCAACAATTATTTTTTCATTGAGAAGGAGTAAACAGATTCAGGTGGAGTTATATTTTACACAATGACAAAAGCTTCTGCAAGAAGATAGTGATAAAAATTGCTTCAAATTTGAAAATTTTCTTAAATTACTTAAACTGAAATTTAAATTATTAACCTATGCTTTTTATATAAGGCTTCTTTTTGGACTGCAAAGAAAGCCGAACACCTATCAAAACGTAAAGGTTGGTTCTTCTTTGTCGGAAGACTGCAACAATAGTTAGCTTATTGTGAAGGAAAACACCGATTCAGATGGAGTCGTATTTTAAACAATGATAGCGATAAAACTTGATTCAAATTTGAAAAAAATAAAAAAAAATTACTTGCATTTGAAAATTTAAATTCCTAGCCTATGCTTTTTTTATTTAAAGCTTCTTCGTGCACTACAAAGAAAGTCTAATACCTACCTATCAAAAGTAAAATATTTGTGTTATTCTTTCATCGGAAGACTGCAACAATTATCTTTTTGTGAAGGAAAACACCGATTCAGGTGGAGTTATATTTTAAATAATGACAAAAGCTTTGGCAACAAGATAGTGATAATTTTTTTCTCAAATTTGAAAAAATAAAACATTTAAATTGCTAGCCTGTGATTTTTTAAAATTTAAGGCTTCTTTCTGAATTACAAAGAAAACCGAACACATAATAAAACATAAACTTGAGTTTTTCTTTGTCGGAAGACTACAACAATAGTTATCTTATTATGAAGGAAAACAAGAATTCCGGCGGAGTCAAACTTACACAATAAAGATCAGTTTTGGATAGAACTAACCATCTAAACACAGTGATGAAAAACATTAAAAATATAGTATTAAATTCGTTTGATCTCGTTTTCTAATTTTAAAGCAATAATACAGGTTATTAGAGAATTCTTGCTTTGTATTATTTTTCTTATTGTAATCCCAGAATTTAATCTCTTTGAGCCATAATAAACTTGAAAGGCGAGTTCAAAAGCATAGCATCACGTCAAAGAATAATTTATATGCAAATTGATGGAAGAATTAACGAGTCTGTAAAACTGGTTTAGTTATAAATAAATAGTAAAGAGCTGTACTAAACCATATTATTACCAAAACGAAATCTAATGAATGAATGGATTGGAAAACCAGACAGCAAATTAGAAAGATGCCATCTCGTTTTGGCATCAATTTAGTTAAGTATTCGGTGAAATTCTTTGCAGAAAGTTTCAAAATTATCGTATTTCTGTTGATATTTTGCACATTTGAAACTGGTTTTGTAAGACTGTATCAGAAAATTATATCGGTTATGCAATTTTATGTAATTATTATGTCATTTTATGTAAATTTAAACCATTTTATACCTTAACCAGTTTGAAAACTAGTATAGATGTTGCATCATTTTTAATAGTTTTTCTTCGAATTTTTTACTTTTTAATATAAGTAGTATACAAAGAGATTGTATTGTAATGGGTAAGAACTCGACTTGATTTTGATGTTTTAGACCTCCCCGAGTACAAAAATGCACTTTCAGAATTATCTGTCTGTCTGTATTTGAAAGTGAGAGACGATGAAATTCGTTATGTGGTCTTTACACCGAAATCGTAAATGTCTATCAAAATTTGGAAAAAATCCGTCTACTGGAAGTCTGTCCATGTGCACGTAGGCACGACAACTGTAAAATGCAACAAGCTAGAAGGATGACATTTGGCATAGGATTTTATAACCAGCATTATAATCTGTATTAAATTTTGGTCCAAATTAGTAACCACGTTGGCCGCTTATCAGTTTAGATTTTCGTGTTTATGTGAACGTGATAGCTGAAAAACACACAAACTTAGATAAATGAAATTTGGTATGTGGTCTTTTCACCAAAATTGTGGGTTTGTGTCAAATTTTAGTTCCAATTTGACGAAAGGAAGGCACCCAAAATATATGCTTTGTTTTCTTTACTATACTACGAAGCACAAAATGCGGCATATTGTATTCGTATACGAAAATTCGGCAATTGTGTCAAATTTTAGTTCCATTTGGGTGAAAACATGACGTCCAAAATATAATTCGGTTTTCTCTACTATATTACGAAGCACAAAATGCGGCATATTGTATTAGTATATTAGAAAGTCGAGGGGAGAACACTTTCGTTCATGTTTTTGCTCCTTGGATTAGCTTCCTGTCGAGCAGCTATGAAATACTTAAAATTTTGAGCTCACTTGCAATCTCGTCCCAACTTGAGTTCCTATATTTAGGTTGGACTTCTGTCTAAAAAAATGTCCGTACTTTTTCGGATCGAAATTTGGCATCAGTATTGGACTTGCTTTTCGTATTATATAATGGATCGCGATAGACTAATAGATGTCAGGAGTTCAGATGAATCCACGAACGAAAAATTTTAATTTCTGAAGATGATAGAGATAAGAGCTACTAACGATTTTACCTTTTCAGTGAAACTTATACTTTATAGTAAATTAAAAAAATTCCACAGTTTTATTTTCATATTTTTTGCTAATTTTTTAAAGTAACGAAGGAAAAAAATAGATAAGCAGGCACAATCGCAAGTAAAAAAAGATTTGTAAAAATTGCCCAATTCAATTTTTTTCTCAGCAACATCTTGACATTACCCTTTAACGGAGATGGAACCGCGGCGCATTCGTAACGGAGTCCAGTTTACGGGATCGGAAGGTCGCTGGTTCAAGACCCGATTCTGCGTAAAGTACACCATGGCCAATAAATCAATCGAAAGGCAATCGTACTCCCGCTGGTGTGGTGTGGCAAATTGGAGAGGGAAATGCCAGCTTCTGTGCCGTCCTCGCCATCAGTCCTTCACTATGCTCACTCTCACGAGATCAGTCCCAAAATAAACCTTGAGTAGCTTCAACCTGAGACGTTAGTCGAACTGAACTAAACCAAACTTCAGGGTAAAATATGATACAAGTACCGAATAAACCAAAATCTTACTTCTTCAAACTAAAACTGTTTTCCATTCATAATGGAGAAAAATCATGTGACGCCACAGTCACAAAACAAACGTAACTGCATATATCGTATAACAATATTTGCGGGTTGTCTTATTCTTTTATGTAACATGCGCTCTTTTTCCTCCTGCAAAATGAGTATTGGATTGCAAAATTAAATTGGCGGGGCGCATATGACGTGTAACATGTGAACATTTACAGGTTCTATTGCGTATGAATCTCAAACAAAAACTCGACGTTTGATTAAAGTATGAGCACCGATTCAAAAATTTATGAAACTTGAAATTTATTTTGATATTGTTTAAAATTCTCAAACATTTATAATCTGTAATAAGTTAGAGGGAATGATCTTCTCTCGACTTTCTTGCACACTTGCATAATATGGCGTGCTTTGTGTATAGTGTATTGCTACAATGTTGTAAAGTTGCATTCCTGTCATGCTAATCTTGGCGAGAAATTTGGCGACATTTTTGGCTACTTGGCGACTTTGGCTAGAAAAGGAATCTTCAAACAATTGCAATATTCTCAAACATGTTGAGATCGCGGTAGCGTAGTGGTAATGCGTCGACCTCGGTTCGAAACCAGATTTCATTGAAGATCCGTGGTGTATTGGGCCTCTTGCAATTTCAATCATACGTAAGGGGTTAAACGTCCTCCCGCTACTGCGGTGCTACACAACTCACCCCGACCCAGCGTACAGTGCTGGGTTTAAGGCATTAAAGAGCCGGAGAGGAAACTGCTGTGGTGCGGAAGTTTGGGGAGGGGAGTGCCATCTCGGGTGTTGTTCTCGTCATCTGATCGCGGTTGAAAATTACTAGGTCCGTCCCAAAGTAGCCCTCGTCTTGCTTCAAAATGGGACGCTAATTTAACTACACTAAACTAAACTCAAATATGTTTTGAAAACTTTTTCACCATTGTGAGCTGGAAAGAATTTTTTTCATAAAATGATTATATCCTTACTCTGCAAGCGACATTTAGCGAATACTGATAGTTTATAAATCATTATGCCCATTATCACACATCTGCATAAAACTGAAAAACTACTTATCCTTAACCACATTTTTTAAGGATTAGATTATTTTTTTTCTATCCGCCCCCTAAATATCCTTCCTTTAACTTTTTGAATACTTTCTTTGTTAAAACTGAGTTTTATATTTTTATTGCCGATTAAGCCCGGAAGGGTGTCATAAAAAAGTAAGCTTATGATCTTTTCGTTCAACTAAACACTGTGTCAGGGAAGAATCATTAATTTATAACCTGTTCTCTCCAACAGACTGCTCAATGATGGATCGCCAACTTCACTGAGAAAAGTTTTTCTTCTTGAGAGTTATAAATCTTCGTTGGCAATCGATTTTTTTAGGCTTCTTCAACCGAAGAAACTCTTAGCTTCAGCGGGGACTTGATGGAACTGTAATCCATGGATGATCTTTAAAGAAACCTGCGAAAATTCTAAAAAAAAAGGGATGCAAAGAATGAAGGGACGCGGAGGAACAAAAGGGAAAAAGAAAGGGAGGAGAAAGAAAACATAATCGGGAGAGCTGACATTTTTGAATTTCGCATAGAAATGAAGTCGATAGAGTAATTTAAGCGCGCAGTCATCTTTCGCTCTACCATCCTTTCTACATTTTCGTATATGAAGTATACAAAATATTGTTGGAGACCAAAAATTCGACCCGTGAAATATTGATGGATTTTTAAGTTTTAGAGCTCCCAGAGTCCGTCATGTCCATTTTTGAAATCGCATATGTCTGTCAGCCATTTTGTGTCAAAGTGTAAAAAAAGGCAATGCGTTAAACGGGTATGTAGTCTATACACCAAAATTATAGATTTCTGACAAATTGTGGACGAAATGCAACACGGGAAGTCTGAGTGTCTGTCGATTTGTGTGCAATAACTTAGTAACCCTATGAAAAAGATGTATAAAATTCGGATTTCAATCACGAGACTTTTAGATCTGTGTCAAATTTTAGAGCAAATCCGACTAAAGGTTTGATGCTACACTACTTGGTGTAGAGGGTTGCTATGCGTTTCCATATATACGGCACTGTCACCTTATTTCACTACTCAGTCCCGTATTACTATTTGTCCCATTTTCTCCTTAAACTCAGTGAATGGAGACAGGTGAAGCAATTTTGATTTGCCGTTATAATTTTGATACGACTTGCGCCCAATTTTATAATTATGGGAAAAAAGAAAATGATATAATTCAGAAATTGAAATCAGCTTTAAAATATTACTGGGCTATAAAGAATTAGCCTTGAATCTTTTTTATTATTCTACGTGTTCATTTTATAAGATTGCTTAAACTTTATTGATTTTTTATCAGAATAAAATAAACCATTTCCTACCCACTTTTTTCATGTTTCCTTTATTAAGCACTTAAACGGCCCGTATCAATGCTTGGCAGGTATGGTAACCCTATGTATATTTGAAGATGTTAGAAAACCTTCGGGAGTGGTCTCTCCTAAACTTTCTCGTATACTTCACCAAAAAGGTGCTGTTTCTCCTCACCCCCGAGGATAAAAATATTCGAACCCACTGTAACCCAGAATGCAATGATTATCAGAAGGGTTTTCATTGTAGATTACAGTGATTGTAAAATATTTAGGTAAAGAATCAAAGTGACGTAATTCGCTCAATAGATTTCGTGTGCACAGAGATTGCTATCAGTACGCATGCGCATGGAGAATCGGATTAGAAAGCCTTTTTTGCAACCGATTGACACAAAAATTGTACACAAATCTACAATCGAGGTAAGAAGGCCACATACCAAATTTTATTCATCTAAGTAATTTTGTTAAGAAGTTATTGCGATTAAAAATATGCGATTATACAGACCGACAGACAATCAACCCTTTGACGGGTTTGGCCCAAAATTTGATACGGACCTACTTTCCTGATGATAAAACTGTGTACCAAATTTTATCCATCCAGCTATTCAAGTTTTTGAGTTATAGTGTTCACAAGAATGCAGACGGACTTCCCGAAGTTGGATTTTGTCCAAAATTTGATAGAAACCTACAAATTATGTGTAAAGATCACATACCAAATCAAATCCCTGTATCTCTAATAGTTTTCGAGTTATCGTGTTCACAGACACACAGTCAGACATAATTCCAAAATTGTGTTGTTCGGACTCAGGGAGGTCTAAAACGTGGAGATTCGTCAAAATGTCAAGTTCGAATTTTTTGACGATCACAATACTTTCTCTTTGTATACTTCGTATACGAGAAAGTAAAAACGCAACGAACTTCATAAATGAATTTCGGTATGTGGTCTTGACACCACAATCGTAGATCTGTATCAAATTTTGGTCGCAATTGAACAGTGGCGTAGCGACCGGGGGGGGACAAGGGGATACAGTACCCCGGGCACTAGTTTTAGAGAACGCCATGGAATGAAAACATTACTTATGTCATTTTTTAAAGCAAAATATGAATAACATGGGTCAACAAAGGCCAAAAAATAATACCACACCCCGGGCATTATTTACGCTTGTTAAGCCACTGATTACAACTGGGGTAAAAAAATCATATTATTCTGCGGGCACCACTTACCCTTGCTACGCCACTGGCCATGTTTACAAAGGTTGATGCGTTTGTCACTTTTTAATGTCAAATACGATGGATAAGGGGAGGAAAAGCACCATTGCCCGGGCACCGTTTACACAAGCTATGAAGGGGGGGGGGCGAAAAATCATCTTATGCTCCGGGCGCCCCTTATCCTCGCTACGCCACTGCAACTGAACAAAGGAAAGGGGCCGCGGTGGCCTCGTGGCAGAGTCTCTGCTACGTGACAGGACAGTCGTGGGTCTGCGATTCGATTCCACCGTGTGTACTGGCTGGCCTAGTTCAAGTTAAATAAGTCAAGGGCCAGATGTCCTCTCGCTGGTGTGGTGCGGAAGCTTAGAGAGAGGGGGTGTTGGCTCAGGTGCCGTCCTCGTCATCTGACCACGGTTCCAAATTATGAGGCCCATCCCAAAATAACCCTTGCGTAGGCCCAAAACTGTGCGTTAATACAACTTAACGCAGTGATAATGTATAAATAAGATTGATATTACTAAATGTTATATATCAAAAACCCAGCAATCTACATAAGGGAAATTCGATAACTGTACCTGAGAGGTAAAATATCTTAAGTCGAATCTAGCTGATTTTGATGTTTTCGTCGTATTTAATTGTATTGATTTGTATTATTTTATCGTATTTATCGACCGCAACTTCGGATAGGTAAAGTGTCGTAGCTGTAGGTCGAGAAGAGCGAACAATAACCGCTCTCAAAAGATAAACTGCGTATTGCAATACATTGCGCTCTGCAACTTCCTTTTGGCTCTCCTGTAAAACGCTAAAATTGTTACTAAGATATTTTATTTCCGATGTACGAATGTGTTGTCTTGGCACCGAAATCGTAAATCTATATTTGTTTGATCAAATTTTGACCCAATAGGCGTGAGGAAAGAGGTCCAAAATACACATTCGTTTTTCCACGCTATGCTATGAATGCACAAAGTTCGCCATATTGTTTAAGTATGCGAGAAAGTCGAGAGGAGAACACTCCCGCTGGTTGAATATACAGATACATTTGAATGTGTATGCATACAATTCAGAGATCAGAATCGTTAAAGAAATACTGTAAGATTTCCACGAATAACAGCATAATCGAATTTTATTTTAGAAAAAAATAAAGAGAAGGAAGACAGTGGGGAAAATTCAAATTTTCCACATTTTCAGATGTCGGAATATGCTAATTTCGATTGCAAATTCTAAAATCACGCGTTATCGATAGCAAATAGAATTTTCATTTCAACTTATTTAATGAAAAGGTGAGGAAAAAAGGTTGACATGTGTTGACTGATTTTATCTGGGAGCGCGATGTCTGAACAATGTAATTTAAACGAATCACGCTTATGTTTTTCCTTCTCTAACCCTCGGGCGGCCGTGGTGATCTAGTGGTAAGGTGTCAGCCTCGAAGCCCGATTCCACTGGAGATCCGTCTTGTTTTGAGCCTGTTGCACGCGAAATTATATGTAGGGGGCACCAGACGACCTTCCGCTGGTGCAAAAATACTCACACTGGCCCGACCTACCCAAGAAGGGTGTAAGGCAGGGATAGGACCAGCGGGAAGAGATCCACCCGACCAGCATGTGGAGAACAGGATTGACTGGGTACAATAAAATGATACAGGCATTGCCCAGACAGGGGCAGTACTTTTAGATAGAAGAGAGGTGGGAGTGTAAACATGATTCGACCCACCTCAGTGGGGAGAGAATAGCTTTATTTACATGTATTCAACCACCAAGTGTGGCAAATGATACTCACAAAATAAAGAATGACAAAATGAAGGCTCTTTATTTTCATATAAAAAATAAAAATGTCTCTAACTCAATAAATTTAAAAACTGTACTGTTCGGGCAAGCAAGGAACAATAAAAATATACAAGAAATATAAATAAGTATTGAGAAAGAAACAAACAAAAAAACACAGAAAAAGCAGTATAAATCGGATATATAAATAAGTCAAAGATTGAAACCCCGCAATATAAAAACAAAACAAAACAAACACAAAAACAACACTACACATCAAACGACACAAACAACACAAATAAAAACTGTACAAGTACAGCAAGACATTGAATTAAATATTCATAAATTAAAAAAAAAATTGCTTCTGAGAGAGAGGTCATAATGTCATTAGTTCAGTCATATTAACGTTACATCTTGAAGCAACTCGAAGGCTAGTGTGAGACTGACCTCGCAATTATGAACTATGGGTTAGATCAGGGGTTCCCATCCTTTATTCCCGGCCGCGGTGGCCTAGTGGTAAGGTCTCGACCTCGGGACCGACGGGATCCTGGTTCGAAATCCGATTCCACTGAAGATCCGCCGTGTATGGGGCCTGCTGCACGCTAAATCATACGTAGTGGCCAAACGTCCTCTCGTTGGTGTGGCGCGGAAGTTTGGAAAGGGGGGTGCCAGCTCAGGCGTCGTTCTCATTATCTGATCGCGGTTTAAAATTACGAGGTCCATTCCAAATTAGCCCTCGGGTTGCTTCAAAACGGAACGTTAATATAACTAAACTAACTGTAACCCTCCGTTAGTCTCGATCATTGGTTAGTCTTTACATAACGGTACGGTTGTCGCTAACCTTTCGAAGTTTGGCAGTTAAAATGCTCGACAAACTGGCACTCGCAAAATAGTGGTAATAGTAAATTTTAAATAGTAGAAAAAATCGGAGTTTCACTTGAGAAATATTCAGTTTTCGTTTTCTAGGGTTGCAATTGAAAGTATCAAAATTATGTTAATTATTAAGTTTTTCGAAGGTGTAGATGTTTTATTTATGGATTTTGATGTTTCTATTCAAACTAGCAAATATTATATCGAAAAATTTGGAAATGGCTATTGAAACATGCAGATATTTATATACTTTTATTTAACTTGATTTGTTCAGGCTTGTGAAAAAGGAAGTTTGAAATCGATTTTTCACTCACTTCCCAATGTCATTTTGATATTTTGTACATTATAATACATTATTTGAATATTTTCCAAATTTGTCTACTAATCGATTGATTTAATGCAATTTTTATTCCATGAGTGTGGCGACACCTGGTAGTGAATTTGAGAAAAAATTTATTTTAAGATTCCCTCGTATTTTTAATAATCTATAAATTATGGATTAAAAAGTAGGAAATTATTAAAATGAAAATTTTTCTGCTTTTTAGTATATTAATAAAAGTGCGTCTTTTAAAAAACTATTTTTAATCTGCTTATTTATTAACAAACTTGGAAGTTTCTATTTCATCACAGAAAAACACATTTGGTTACATTATTTTTTCATATTTTTATAGAAATAATTTAAAGAAAACGTCAACTTTTCACCAGATTGATCCCTTAAGTATTTTTTAATAATTTATTTAAATATTTTTACCTAGGTTTTAATATTTGATTTTTATTAAGCACGAGGTTAGGCTGTTTAATACATAACTAAATTCAAGTATTTTAAATACTTACTTAAAGAAATCAACACACACACTCGGTTTTGAATGCCTTAAAAAATCAAAGGGCAACAAAAGCTCAAAAAATTATTTCGTGTGCAACCGTACTTTAAATTTCGAATAGATAAACAGAATGAATGCAATTTCCAAAAGACAGATTCTTTAACTTGTAACTTCCACTAAAAATGTTTTACGGCTCATTTGATAAGGCATCTTCTTAAAGAAATTCTTAAGGAAAAAAGTATACATTTTCGTTCCTAATATTTTTTCATGTGAAGAATATGAAATAAAAAGAATTCTCTGAGTTAAAGAACATGAATAGGAAGTAAAGACAAAAAGAATGTATCTTGTTTGCTTTTTATTATTTCAAAGGAAAAATATCGAGTTTGCAGCGGGTTTTTGAGACTTCGCGATTAAAAAACGCATTCGTCATCGTTAGTTCTTTCAGTTTTTTTCTCTCCTTTGAATTCTAAGAATAGAAAAGCCGATTGGAAGAGAGACCGATAAGATTGTCAACTATTTTTATCACTAGTGTTATATTTGACGTTCTGCTTTTATCTTATAGCAATCCCTTTAATTACAAAGCAAGAATATTGTTAATAGATTAAATTCAGCGTCCTTTGATTTAAAAGCAAGAATATTATTAATAGATTAAACCCAGTGTTCTTTGAAGGAATATTTATTTTTCTTGAATATTGAAGAATATTTTAGGTACAAAAGAAAACTTTTGATTTTGTTCCATGAGCTACAATTATTTTGTATATTCGTTTTATTTAAAAAAACATTCATGAAAATTGAAATGATTTGATTTTGAAATGAAAAGTATATTTCCGCCATGGTAGTGAAGTGTTTTTCATTCTCGACAGCTACAATATGACAAACTTATAAAACTAGAGTTCAAGATTATTTTTTGCGGAGAAAGGAAGAATATCGTAACCATTAAAAGATTCGACCTTGATGAATCTCTTCGTTTTTGACCACCCTGAGTTTGAAAAACCATTTTTGGAATTATGTCTGTCTATTCGTCTATCTTTTTCTCTGTCTGTAAAAGCGATAACCAGTTCAATACCATTAGTATTCAGAAAGATATAGGCATGGCAACTTGGGGAATTTCGGTACACTCTAAGAGAAGCTAAATGATGAGGGTTCATGCACAAACTGATATTTTTTTAACTTGAATCTTCAAACAGTAATATTGAATTTTATGAAAGTTGAATATCCTGAATACTCGTGTATACTTATAAGTTAAATACGTAATTTAAAGTACAGTTCGACGATTACTATTCGAAGATTCAAGCTTAAAAAATATCAATTTGTGCAAGAACCTTCATCATCTTTCTGAATACTAATGGTATTGAACTGGAATTTTTATGTAATTTGCCCTATATCTGTGGCTCTAAAGATATAAAAGAAAATTTACGCTACGTTTCGCACATGCACAGTAAAAAATTATTTACTACAAATGTTTATATTTCCTGTAATATTAAAACTTTTTAATTCAAATTTTAATACAATGCTTCTTTTACATATTGTCAAGTATTCTGAAAGTTTCGTACAATTTAGTTGAAAACTCTGCATGTTATAACAAACATGTGGAAAAATTTGGTATTTTTTAAGAAAACCTTTATATTTTCCTGAATATTTATGCTGTGTTTACGAAAATGCATGTAAATATTATGCGCATTAAACCATAACCATTGATAAAAGTTACATCCCGTTATCAACTTTCTGTGAATCAGGATGAGTCAAACTCCATTTTCGCCTTCATCCCTTTCTGGTGGCCCTCCTAATTGCCCTGTGACCGAATCTTCACTATAAAATGTGAGTTATGACGAGAGTATGTCCCACGATTCTCCACAACTGATTGCGAACCATAATATTCATATTAACTCCAATTTTTTCCCATCTTAAGAATTGTGCTTAACTTTTGGAAGTGAGTGTATTTTGAGAAGAAGTTATCTCAAAATATCGAAAAAACTTGGATGCGGATTGTGAGTTGTGATGTCCACTTCTCATAATGGCTACTGGTGTCTCATTCCTTTAAACAGTACTATGACTTACTGAAATAAAGATTTTCGAAACATATTTCTAAGTTATAAATTAGAGAAACACAATCTAGCAATTCCGATTTTGTAAGACCGGTTAGAGTGAAGGTTTTATTTTAAACAAACATACAAATTTAAAGCTTACAACTTTACTTCATTTCACGAATATGCTCCTTTAAGGTGAGGAAATCGAATTTAGCCTGCATTTTATCCTTTTTTATTTAACTTGAATTGTTTCATGCTTGTAAAGATGGGATTTTGAAATCAGTTTTTTACTCGTTTACTAGCCGCGCTAGAGTTTTTTTTAAATTGTGTGTTCCTGATGATAATATTTTATTTTAATAATTTCGGAGCGTAATTATAAATTCATCAAATAATCCTTTAGTCTACTAAAAAGTCCTCTAGTCTATCAAAAATATGTATGTTAAAACAAAATTTTAAAACTGTGCGGTGCTGAAGACAATACTCTAAAGAAATTAAGCCACAATGAATATCACAAGGAAAAATATTCCAAAACATTCATTAAAAATTAAAATATATTTTAAATGTGATTTAAAATTTAAATAGGCTCAGAGTATTTTTATGAGTACCCCACGCATATACGATGCTAATGAAAACGTGCTTTTAAAAACTTTATTATGAGTACCTTTATCACGTTATAATTGTAAATTCTTTGAGTTTGAAATGCGTGAAAGAAAGAGAAATAGGTTTGAATTTATTTCTTGTTAATCTGTCCTTGCACAGCTATCCCCTTGACCTGAGAATAAATGTACCTGTATTAGTATCTTTATCTTCAAAGTCAAGGGTACATCCTTAGCCGACTATCTGTCGGGTGAAGCAGCTGAATATACAGATTGCATTGAATTGCAAATGTAGGCTAGCGAATAATTGCCCTTTGAAGAAAAACAAAAACTATACAACTTGTGAATGAGAGGGAATATTTGTGATTCTTCTCAAAGGTCCTGTTCAATTCCGGAAATTTGATAAAGAAAAATGAATATTTACCATTCTGGTTCTGATACTGTGAGACATTGCAATGAAATTTTCAGTAAACTTAAATGAATAATTGGCCTTTGAAGGGAAAAAAAAACTATACAACTTGTGAATGAATGAAAACATATGTAATTCTCTTCAATAATCCAGTACAATTCCGGAAATTTAATAGAGAAAAAAGAAATATATGAGAAATTGTAATGAAGTTTTCGGGGAAATTAAATTTTCAGCAATTCAAAGATTTATGCATAATTATTTAAACATTTAAGAATCCTGATCACAGGAGCACAGCAAGTTTACTGATGCTGGGAATTATCTAGAATTTTTAGAAATCCAATGAAACACATTCATAATTTGTCGGGATTCAATAGAATTTTTTTTTCTAAAAATTTACTTTATACAAAGTTTCCGATGAAATGCATAGTTTACATAATTATGTAATAATAGCAGAAAGCAGTTTAATTAGCCATTCCATTAGGAAGCCAATAATAATTTAAAAGAATGAAAGATTGAACACAGAAGCTTTTTTCTTATCGGAGGTCTGATATTTCTTTCAAACTTAGCAATGCAAAATCCGAAATATTTTTTCTAGATGTCCAATTTGGGAGACATTTTCGCTTATCTAAAGGATGAATTGATTGGTACCTAGGGAATATTTATACCTTCTCTCGATTTTAGGAAAATATTTAGGAAAACTGTTACTCCAAAGACTTCACTTTACTTTGAATAAGCACCATGAGTTACATCCTTACCAGTTCGGCTTCAGAGCTAAAACCAAGCACTAAACCATGCTCTCCAGAAATTGTAGACATAATCGAAGCTGCCATGAAGAGGAAATATTACGCAATCGCTATCTCACTAGACATCAAAAGGGAATGTTACAATTCAAAATATGAAAATATAAGAGAAAGATCAAGAAATTTTTGTATCAAATCAAACTTTTCAGATACTTAAGTAGATATCCAATCACAAAGTGGCTATCCAAGCAAATGCAGTACTCTCCAAAAGGTTCATGTTCATCTCTATTCTTCTGTAATATCGTTGCTGATGAGATATTTGAAACAAATTAGGCAAATGAAATACATTTATAAGCATAGGCTGACTATTTTGATTTTGACATTAGTGGGAAAACTCTTCGGGAATTGGAAAGACGTTGCACTTGAAACTTTTAAATTTATTTTTATCAGTCCAAATCTTATCTCAATAGAAAATTCACAATATTTGTTAATTGGTAAATTGTCCAAGAACGAATAAAGAAAAAAACATCATATTTAAAATACCTTGGAGTAACATTTAATGAAAAACTGAAATGAATTGCACACATTCAAGTGCAAGGTACTAAGGTTGTCAGTCAAAGCCAGCAACTCTGCCATATAGCAGCATCAAAAATTTAAAAGAATACTCTACCAAACAGTTGCAGGAATGATGATCCTTTCTGGTGCACCCAGACTGTCTCATCCAGAGTGGAAAAATGTCGGCTCTATACAGATGATCTGCCTGCAGAATATTACTATCTCTTACAGAATCACTCCAACAGCAATTTTGCAAGGTACTGCAGGCATTATGACGTTACATCTAAAATCACAGCAAGATGCCATTTACGTCAATATCACGTGTTTGAGATAACCAATAGATTTTGAAGACAAAATTTTTTCAAACGAGAGGTTTTGAAGAAAAAATAGAGTCTCACTACCTACCCTTCATTATTCAACATCGAAAATTAAAGATCGACAACAGACAAGGAGGATATTACCATGGCATTCTTCATAGATGGATCAAAAACAAAGGTGGAAAAAGGTTGCTCCCTACTATGCATTTTAAGACTGTATTAAGACCTTCGAAGGGAGAGAGAAATTGCAAAAAATCCATACAATCTTCAGGCGGAACTGTTGGGACAGAAAGAAGCCATAATTCGAGCAAGTGAAGAAAAACAAACAATGAAAATTTCGACAGACCATCTTTCGAGTTAAATGGCAGTGAAGACCCACAAACCCCTCATCAACTAGTTCGAGACATCCAGTCACTTTTCGGCCAAAATCCAAACATCCTTTTAAGGTGGATCAATGTTTTCAAATGAAAAAAAAGTGGCCGAGGTATGGCACCCTCCCCTATTCTAGTTGCGAGTTGAAGGATATTCACATGAAATTGTTGAAAGTTTGAGATTGCTTATCACGGAAGGGAAGCTCTCTGATTATGTTCTCGTATAAAGGGGTATAACCAAGAGAATGTATCGTCTTCATCAAATACTTCAGCCTCAAAATTTCAATAAATCTCCATCTATTTGATCTCCCTGAGTCCGAAAAAAAGAATTTGGGAATTCTGTGTGTCTAGCTTTCTGTCATTCCGTGTGTATGCGAACGTGATGGCTCAAAAACGGATAGGGAGTTTTAATTTGAGTTTTGTTAACGTCCCGTTTTTAAGCGAGACGAGAGCTATTTTGGACGAACCTCATAATTTTGAACCGCGGTCAGATGACGAGGACGACACCTGAGCTGACACCCCCTCTCCAAACTTCCGCATCACACCAGCGGGAGGACAACGGAGAGGGAGAAATTCGGCATGTAATCGTAAAATCAAAATTGTAGTTCTTAACAAATGTTCGATCATATCAATTAAACGGTGGAATGTCTCTTTGTATCCTTGTGTATATGAATATGATAATTCAAACTTTAACAAGCTAGATGAATGAAATTCGGTGAATTTTAACAAAATTCATTTTCATATTTAATACTTTTAATAAATAATGCAAATTAATAAATAAATAGTAAATAATTTTAAAAAATGAAGGGATAAAAATTATCATAAGTAATATATAAGTAATTATAATAAGTAAGTAAACTTAATAAACAAAGTGTATAAAACACGTTGAATGCAACATTTATACAACGAAAATTCTAAATAAATGGTGCAATTCCCAACGAGCATGTCAAATTCTTTTTAAATTGAGAAATTCTCTATTGCTTTTTTGAATGACACATTTTGCAGCAATAAATTTCTCCAATGGATTTAGGCCTAAAAATGTTATCACGGAGGACACAAATAGCGGACGTATATAAATAACTAAAACTATTCAGAAATAGAAACAATTTTTTGACATTTATTTGTTTGGACTTCGAGTGAACCAAAATAAATTCCGATTTTAGACAATATTTCAACTTTATGTTAACAGAAAATTCAAGGAACCAGAGAAAAAAAATACGAATCACTGACAAATTCGAATTAAAGGCGTCGGAACTGACCGAACTCCACTGTATTTATTATAAACAATTTTTGTAATTAAGGAATAAAACACAAGTATCTCAACCCTTTGCACTCTTGTGTCGAGTCAGACTCGACATTTTGAATGATGCATCTTTTACACATTCTTGTTAGATTGCGTTTATTATAAAAACCACATAATGGCAAAAACGCACAGATTAATTTTTAGGAATTGAAACAAATTAATAACAATATTTTTCAGTTTCCTAAAGTCAATCCTTACACTCACAAGTATATAATTATGCATCTTATTATCTTTCGAAGTGCAAAGGGTTAACAACCCTTTTTCCGAATGTAAATCATGAATATTTCTTGCTTAAAATAGAAATAACAAATGTTTATTAAAAGAACTTTTGTAAGAATTTTAACTCGTACTTTAAAAAATATTTTCCAAGTACAGAAATTGGACATCTGCCGAATGTAAAATAAATTTAGTTTAAAATAGTTTTTTAAAAACAGTCCTATTGTTTCTGAAACGCACTACCAGATGACGCGACTGGTACGGTACCAAAATTTAATTTAATTCATGATTAACTGATATTTATGTTCTGAAAATATCAAAATGTGACGAGAATACATAGTTGTGCAAAATTTCAAACCTCTACCACAACAGGAAGTGAGTGATAAATCGATTCCGAAATTCCATCTTTACGAACATAAAACAAGTCAGATGAAACAAAAGCGTTGAAAAAACTTTTTATATTATAAGACGTAAGGAAAAACAGGAGCAAAACAAAAATTAATTTCACTGTATGTTAAACTATAAAAAATTTCCTACAACTTTTTTTCTGTAAAATTAAAAAAAAACGCCAGCGGTTTTCGTCTTCTTCCAAAATCTTTTGGTACAATGCGTTAAAACTTCAATGCATTCCCAGAAATTTGGTTCTCTTGTGCAAAACTCTTTGGTTCAGAAGGAAATATTCGTTGTCTTTTCCATTTTTCACAATGGTTATACGTCTTCTGAAAAGATAATCCAATCAGTACAGGTTTCTTAAAAGCATAAGGTACTAAATCATCTTACAGGCCGAATTAAAATTTATTTTTGACTTCGCAGCTCACAAATTGAAAGAACCGTCACAATGAAGCATTCATTTCCTTTGCTTTAAATTTTGGAAATTTTTTTCTCAAAATTGAAATAAACAACCAAAGTAGAAATGTTTGACTTATAATCGCTAGTTCTGACAAATTTTAGATATTTTTCAAAAACTTTTAAAAATTGAGGACGTGTTATTATTTAAGCAAGAGTATTTCTCGGTAAATTAATTTTGAGGCTTTTTCACTTGATCTTTTCTTTTTAAGTTGGTTTTCTTTCAGTGTGCTCTGCGTCATTAAGTTACTCTGGCTGGGTATTCCTAATCAACGCGTGTCCATACGACCAGAGTCGGTTGATTTTTTCAAAATAACTTTTTTACTTTCTCGTGTATGAAATATAAATTACTGGAATCCTCGAAAAATTAAACTTAGTGATTTTAAAGAATTTCCACATTTCAAGTAATTTTTTTTTCAAACTGCTACTTACTTTGAATTTCTTGTTAAACAAATTCAAGGATTTTCGAAGTTTGTTTTACGAAGTAGAGGTTCTTAGTATAGTTATATTAACGACCCATTTTCAAGAAACACGAGGGCCATCTTGGGACGGATCTCGTAATTTTGAACTACTGTCAGATGACGAGGACGATACCCGAGTTGGCGCCTCCCTCGCCAAGCTCCAGACAGCACCCCAGCGGGATTGCGTTGGGCCCCTTACATATTATTTAACGCGCAACAGGCCGAATACATGACGGATCGTCTGTGGAATCGGGTTTCGAAACTGGAACCTTCCGCCACCGAAGCTGAAACCTTATCACTAAGCCACCGCGGCCTCGAAGTATAGTTTAAAAAGTTCTTCTCTCCTTCGTCTTTACCTATAAATGTAGATCTATGTCTGACTATGATCGAAATCCGTCAAAGGGTCGACTATCTGCAGGTCTGTCATTGCGTGTGCATGTGAATGCGATAACTCGAAAACGCATCAAACTAGGAATATGGAGTTTGGTACGATCTTGGAGTGATCTTGACACCAAAATTGTAGATTTATATAAAAACTTTGACCCATTTTCACTGGTGTAAGTCACAAAATAAGCAGTGCCGGAACACTCGAACCTAGGTGACAATAATCGCGCTGTTTTAAGGACGTATTCACAAGTTTTGCTTATTTCTGGTAAAAAAGCAGTACCGGAACGGCGTACCGAATCCACTACACCCCTGCCCATTTTGTCAATGGGAAAAGGTCCATATTGCATACACGATTTCCTTCTCTATACTATGAATCTTAACACAATTTGCGCCATATGTGTTAAGAGAAAGTTGAAGGGAGCATACTGCCGCTGGTTTTTGAAGCATCAATTTCTTGCATTGATAGGCAGGTTGATGGAAAGAATTATAACGAATAATACCATGTTTTTTTTTCCGCTTCAAACGTGACACCTATTTTTACATATCCGATGAATAAATAAACGGTTTTGTAACTTTTATCTCGGCTAAAATTTCGTGATATTAATTTCATAGGATGTTAAAGAGTTTTTTAGGTTGCATGTTTGATAATGCTTTGTATCTATTCTAAAAAAATATTTTTAAGCTTACAAACTCCGACGATTTTTCAATTTTTCTGTATAAAATTTTCAATGTCTATTTATATGCAACGCTTGTAAATAAGATACAATATTATATAAACAACTAACATTTTTATATATTATAATATATGTATTAATATTGAGGGGGATAATGATATTTTTAACTTTAATTCTCTTGCCATTAACGTTAAAAATACTTCGCTTAACTTCGCCATCATTTTGTATATCATTGGGATATTTCTCCACCTGATGAGCAATACTCCAAGATATCCTTTCCGTAATTTCTTTCCTTTTCAGTTCTCGTTTTGTGTGTTAAACGTGATTACAGTAAGCAATTGTTTTTGCGGCTAACGAATTATTATTTGTACGCAACGTAGCAACAGCGTTTCCGCTAATATTAGTTTTCAACAAATTTATACATTTCATCAATTAATTTATACAAACGCAACGTGAAATGTGGTTTCTACGTTGCCTGAAGTTTAGCATGCCCGAACCAGACGCCTGTAAACAAAATAAAACTGTCATCGCGAAATACCACAAATGAAATCAGTTATTTTCACTATTAAAAGTAAGTAAATAAATGGTTAAAAACATACAACAGTAGACTTGGAAAGTTCCCCCAATTTTTTAAAATCGAACGAACATACAGAAAAAAGCACGCACGAAACAAGAAAAGAGCTTGTGATCTTATCAAGGTCAATTATTTTTTCTTTTGTCGAAACGCCCATTTATCACTTATCTTTGACCTTTCAAAGTAATCGGCTTAGAAGCTGTCATAAACAGATTTGCATGGCTTCTGTTTGCTGTTTGAATTCTAATAAATGATTACTTTATAAACAATTTATGTTTATTTGAATAACTCTCAACTAACAAAGGAGGCTCTGTGCTGCTGTAGCATGAATTTATCATACAGGAAGTGCATTTTCTAATTTTTTTTTTTGTTGTAAAAAGTGAATCATCAACTACTTACACAAGCGTGAGTCGTGTGATTACATTGGTGGTGTTAAAAGATTTTTCGCAGTGTTATTTCTTTTTAAGGCAAACAACATTATTTACTTTTCGCTGTAACTGAGTCTTTCAAAAATTTATTTATAGGCTGTTAAAATTGTTGAATAATAATTACAGAATCATGATTTCGTTTGTTCGAACAAAATTCATGTTATTTTTTTTATAAATAAAAGTAATAAAAGTTTTGAGAACACGCTTTTATTAGTAAATTACAAAGTAGACATTTTTTCTCAACGATACGGACGTCAAAACCAAATTGTAGAAGTGTGAGGCCTTAATAGAAATACTTTAATCACATTTATAACATACAGGGTTCCCACTTATATCCGTTACCCCCCCCCCACCTTAACTTCTAAACTGTGGCAGCTTGGACGATAAAGTTGGTGTCTAGGTATAGTAAAAATGCTATGCGCTACTCGATGAGACAACTTACAATGCCATCTATCGGCAAATTTTGGAATTAGCTGTCCTATCTCGTAAACGGTGAAAGATACGAGAAAAAAGTCAATTAGAAAGTTGTAGAGCACTCTTGAGTTAGTATGAAAAAGATACCTTGCGCACATTAATACTCAAAACAGAATGTAAAAATGATCATTCGTTTGATTGTGATTTTCAACACTATGACGTCGTGAAACGCGAGCGAAGCGAGAAAAGACCTCTTTACGGGCTAAATATGAGCCTGTGTTGTGGCGCCGGGGAAGCGCACGTGTTTTGCATTCATGAGGGCCATGGTTCTGTCTCCACCAGTTACGTGTTTTGCTGAATGTCTCTACAAACCATGAAAACTTTCTGCTGATCTTGCAAAATCATCTCTCCAAACACACAACTCAACCATGTCTGGTATAAAAATCACATGGATTTCGTGTATTATGCATTTGAGGATGGAACGTCATACATGTTCACCAGAGACTACTATTATAAAAAGGATGTTTCTTCTGGGTTGTACGTTAAAGCTGAGGGTTATGGCAAAGTTTGGCATTTACGAGTATGGCGAGATGTTGTTAATTTACGGTGAATTTGAGGGTAAGGTAAAATCAGCTGCAAGGTTGTATCGTGAATGTTTTCTTGAAGGCCCTCATCCTACACGGCAGACCATTTTAAAAGTTGTAAAACGTTTAAGGGAGACGGTCTGCGTGACCAGTCGACCTCGAGTTCGTAGACCTCGTAATATAGGACGCAAAGTGCAACCTGAAGAAGTCTCACAAAAAGCCGCGTTTGGACAATCCTAAATGAATCGGGTGCTCATTCATACCGATCCACACCTGTACAGGGATTGCTGCCAAGAAATGCTGAGAGAGTTACACTTGGTGCAACTTTGTGATGAATAACTTAGAGGACCACCCAACATTCCTGGCAGACATAATATGGACGGATGAGGCAGGTTTATCGCTTAACGGAATGTTTAATAGACAGAACGTTCATACCTGGTCGCTGGAAAATCCGAGATATGCTGTCGAAGTTCGACATCAACTACGCTGGCCGATTAATGTTTGGTGCGGATTTTTTAATGACAGGCTCATTGGACCAGTATTTTACAAGGGAACGTTAACGGGACAACGGTACTTGGACTTCTGCAGGATGTAATAACAGACTTTGTTGAGAATCGACCGTTGCACCAACTCCGAAATGTATGGTTTTAACATGACGGCGCCCCTCCGTATAAGATTTCAAACTTTAAGCTGTACCTAACGAAGACATTCCAGAATCAAGTCATCGGATATGGTGGCTTCGCAGAATGGCCCCCGCGCACACCTGACTTGACCCCATTGGACTTCTTCTTATGGGGACACATAAAAGGGCAGGTATATGTGCCAGCATTGCAGGATCTTCGACGACGTATTACTCATGCTTGTGCCTCCGTAACACCTGCCATGTTGCACAATGTACAGCGAGAAATCCAGTCCGGAGTGCAAATGTGTATAGTGGCTAACGGATAGCATTTTGAGCAATATAAATAAATGATCCAGAAGACAGGGACGTGTCTCAGTTTCTTTCTTCCACTCTTTATGACATGACAATTTTCGAAATCGTGATAAAACAAATTTTCATTTTTTGCATTCTGTTTTAAGTATTAACGTGCACAAGGTATCTTTTTCGTACTAAATCGAGAGTGCTCTACAACTTTCTGATTGACTTTTTTCTCGTATCTTTCACCGTTTAAGAGATAGGACCTCTAATTCCAAAATTTGCCGATAGATGGCGTTGTAAGTTGTCTAATCGAATAGCGCATAGCCTCTTTACTATACCTAGACACCAACTTTATGGCCTAAGCTTTCACCTTTTAGAAGTTAAGGGGGGTGTAACGGATATAAGTGGGAACCCTGCATATTAATTTTTAATGAATGTTCAAATATTTTCTTTCTTATGATATCCATTGCTGATTTCTCGAGAGTATTGCTTTCAGCGCTGCACTGTCAATTGGCCCATTCGTGTGAATATGAACAGGATAACTCAAAGACTCGCCAGTGATTGATTTTCTCGGAGAGCATGGACTCAAGGTCCTCCATCTCCGATACATTGCAGTTTTTTAACGTTGTGCCTGACAAAAAGGTTGATTGAAGCCTCAATATAAAATTTACTGAAATGGGAATCATTTTTAAGGGAAGGTTTTTTTTTATTCACATGAAATTTTTCTCACAATCAACCAATTACCAATCATTCATTCATCTCTCTTCCACAAACTCAAAGACTTAACAAGCCAAATGGATGAAATTTGGCACATTGTTTTATCGCCAGATATGCAGGTTTGTGTCAAATTTTTTAACAAATCCGCCAAAGAGTTGATTGTCTCTGTCTATTCGTGTGTATGTGGCCACGATAAATCAAAAACGCTACTTGCTAAATAAATGAAATTTAGTATATAGTGTTTGCACCGCAATTGTGGATCTGTGTCGAATTTCAGACCCAATTGTTCAACGGAAAGAGGCCTAAAATGCATAATCGATTCCCTTAACTCTATGACGAAGCTAAACACAAAACGTGCCATATTGTGTATATACAGTAGAGTCTCGATAATTCGAGGTGGACGGGACCGGGCCTACCTCGAACTATCGAAAACTCGAATTATCGAAATCATAAAATTTAATAAATAAATAAATGGAAATAAAAGCAATTTTTAAATTTCAGTGTAGTATATTTAAATGAAAAATGTACTTACATATTATTACGTTACTGCTGATAGCAACAAGTTAATTATTCTTAAAATTGTTTTTTGTTTATTGGTGCGCAGTGGACATATGACCCGTCGAACAACAATAAAAACCAGATGCAGTAATTCTTTCAGGTGTTGTGTATGTGTTGATGTGTATGTAAACTGATTTTTTTCATTAACTCGGATTTATGGAAAACTCGAACAATCGAGACTCGAATTATCGAGACTCTACTGTATATGAGAAAGCCTAAACTCTCCCGCTGATTTCTCATGTTATGATTGTAAAAAATCAATAAAGTTCTTTACTGTTAAAAATTTAGCAATTGTACTAATTTTAATGCTTTAAAGCGGCCTTTAAAAATAATACACGTATTTTTCATAATTAATTTTAAATTTAGATGTTAGAAAGTCATTCGTAACCCATAGGAGCTCAAAAAATTGACAAGAATTACTCGGCTGCTATTTAAAAGTATCCTTTTCCGTCTAACAAACCACTTGTATATCTCTCAAAAAAACTGTTGTCATATTTCAACTATATGATCTGAATAATATATTATTTTACAGGGCTCTGGTTTTTGTCTCCCATGGATATGCCGAACATTGCCTTCTCTACGAGCCACTCGCCCAAACGCTCGCTTCACATAGCTTTCTCGTTTTCTCTCATGATCACGGTAAGCAAGCTACTTTTACACACTTTGTTCAATTTAACTTCTTTTAAGTTTGTAAGGGCAGAGTTTTGCAATCGAATTTTTACTAACTTCTTAATATGCTAGAGTCAAGTTTTTATAGTTGTATGTTTTCCGATGACAATTTAATATTTTCTGAATATATTTTTTTAAAATATCAGTCAACCAATAAACTTCATTAAATGTTGATTCTATGTGAGAGAGTGCCATTTCGTAGTAAATTTGAGAAAACATGATGGTACGATGACATAATAATTTTAATGCGTTTTGAAATGTTAAATGTGCAATTTATTTAGAGTTTTTTTTATCAACGCCTAGCGCTTTTACTATTTTTGCTTTGACCTTCAGAATTTTGATAAAAAGTTATTTTCTACTATTTAGTACACTAATAAAGGCTTATATTTTAAATTTTTTAATTTTTGTCTTTTTCTGTTATATTTGCTTACGCCAGGTAAACTTTCTAATCTTTTTTTGTGCTGTTTATTGCTATTCACATTACTTTTGATGAGCAAACTTACTAAATTTTACGAGATTTTCTATACAGAAAAATTTCGTTGTTGTTTATTGCCTGAAAACATTTAATTTCGAAAAAATAACTCTCCCGTCATCCAGTGTTTCTGAACAACCGACTTACAATCGGTTAGTGATGAACAAGTATTCATAATTTTAGTTTACAACTGATAAACGAGCAAATTCTCCTGTTCGTTAAGTTAAGTCAGTAGTTGCTGCACGTCAAGGAAAGCATTTACTGCACGTCAAGGAAAGCATTTACTGCACGTCAAGGAAAGCATTTACTGCACGTCAAGGAAAGCATTTACTGCACGTCAAGTCATGACTGCCTTATTGTTTGCATAAATCAAGAATTCTTATTTTATGCTGATAGTTCATTTTCATATTGTGAGTAATTTAAAACACTCTTCTTGAAAGTCTTTGTACATCCCTTTTTGCTGATTAAACAACAGTTTAATTAAACATTTCTTAAGGTATAAATGAATTATTCTTATTTATTTAAATTTTTGAAAGTGAAAATCTCGAAATAATCATTACCATTATTGCAAAATTTTGCTGCTCGGCTGTAAATTCTTAATCTTTCTTAGAAAAATTCTATAAATAGGCCTTTTCACATTTTCTTTTTGGATTGCAATAACTCTCATTTAGTTTGAGCAATTTTTTCACAAGTAGCTTAAAACTGTCTTTAAAATACTGTGGAACTTGGCTAATTCGAATTTTACAAAATTCTAATTAAGAAAAATTGGGTCTAAGAATGAGTACAGCAAGAGAAAAGGCAAATTTTAAGCTAAAAGTGGCAGAAAAAGAGTTATTTTTTATATTTAACAGCTTTAATAAATAAAACACAAGTAATTTTAATAAATAAAGTGAAAAAATTATAATTAAATGTTTTTAATAATTTTAAAAGTAATTATTTCAATAAATAAAAATATAAATTTAATAAATAAACTGTATACCGCACTTGAATGCAACAATTGTACAATGAAACCCAAAATTAACGGTGGAATTGAAATTTAATGTGTTCAAAAGTTTTTTATTTTATTTTGAAGTTGGATTTTTTTGAATTGAATACATAGTACAGCAGTTCGAGTGAGTTAACCCCTTAACATACAATGACGACTCTGACACGAGCATCGAATTACAGAAGTTTTGCTATTAAATTCCGTATTTAAGTCAACGTAACAATTAATTTTAAATACAAAAGTCACCTGGACACGCTTAAATGTCTCAAGTATCTTTTACCATCTTAAATAGATTGAAATAATAAAAAAATACTCCAAATGGGTGGTGGCATCTAATTAAGAGGTTAAATAAAATCGTATCTCAAGGGCCTTAAAAAAATATTCACTTGGGATCACTGAAGATGCAACGTAGAAAAATATTCGTCTAACAAAAGCAATTTAGAAATAACACTTTTTGCAATTTTTAGTATTTTTTTTACAAGTTTGATTTCGAATTAACCGAAATAAATTTGAATTCTAGACAATTTATTGATATTATGTCAATAGGGGCGATATTTTAGCGATATTTATACAATAGGGGGTGCAGCACAGGTGTCATCCCCGTCATCTGACCGCGGCTCAAAATTAAGAGGTTCGTCCCAAAATAGCCCTCTTGTTCCTTCAAAACCGGACGTTAATATAACTAACTAACTTTAAGAGTATCGTACGAAAATGTAAATAAATATTGTGCAACTTCAAACACTTTTAATCGAATCAACCTGACTGCTTCACAGTTGGACGAGAGAATTATAATTGCTCCATGAACACTGATTTTAAGCAATTGTAATCCCAACGTCTTCAAGTCATCAATGACAGAAATATGTCCGACATGGTGATATGAACTTGTTCGTTTGATAAGGTATCGTTCAGTCAATGGAAATTAGGGTCAATCCTTTCTATTGAAAGTTAAATGTTGCATCACTGAAATACGAGGAAAATTACATAACAGAACTCTTTCTATCTTGGATGTGATAAGTATGTTGAGTGGTATGTGAAAAAAATCACTTTAGAAGGAAATTTATACTTCAGTTCATTGATAAGATTGCGAAAAGAAAGTTCTAATTCATTGAGTATTTTTGTAGTATTTCTTACGTTCTGTCTTCATATTTATAAACAACACCAGGCTTAATTTTATGAACATATATACATACTATTATCATTACACATGAATTAATTTTATGTATTTACATATATATTATCGTTATACATGAATTAATTTAATGAAATTATATACATATCGTTATTATATTATATATCATTCTATTATCATTATACGTAAATTTAATTTTATGAGCTAATATGCATATCTTTATACGTGAATTAACTTCAAATTTATGAACTTATAAGTGTGTGTGTTTATATATATATTTCAGTTTTAAAACAGGAAAAAGTAATAATAAAATGAAAATACGTTAGATTTACCATACGCAATATTGTGTGATTTTGGCTGAAGATAAATGAATCCGTGTAAAATATTGAAAATCATTCATGAATTTAAGATGAAAATCAATTAGAATATGAATACATTTCATCCTTGATTTTCCATCCCATCAGAGATATTTTCGAATAGGTTTGCCCCTTACATTTCTCCAATGGCATTTGAGCAATTTTGTTAAAGCACTGAGAATCCAAAACAATGATTTATCATATTTTGAAAAAAATGCGAACAAACAAAATTGATTGTTTTGTAAGGAATACATTTCATGAAATATACGAGTTTAGACTTTCTTCATTTATTGAAAAGAAGCGTACAACGTGAAATATGGTAATAATGAATTTATGCATTTTCTCTTCATAAATCGTGAGTGTGTGGTTTGTTTGCTTCAGATTTCCTAATCTATGATGATACATATGCGTCTGAAAAAGTTTTCCCATTATTAGGTTTCATCATTTTTACTTTCAAGTATACAAAGCGTACAGAAAGAAGGCATTGTAATCATAAAAAAATTCGACCTCGGGATTATTTCCATTCTCCTTGGTTTAGATCGCACTGTGAGTCCGAAGAAACTATTTTTGGAATCATACCTATATGTTTGTGAAGACGATAACTCAAAAACACGGCGAACTAGATGGATGAAATTTAGTATGTAGTCTTTATATCAAAATTGCAGATTTCTATAAAATTTAGGACGAAATCCACTTATGCGACGTTTATCTGCCTGACCTACCATGTGCATGTGAACAAGATAATTCAAAAATACATCGAGTGGATGAATGATATTTGGCATATAGTTTTATCAGCAGACTTGTACAGCTGTGTCAAATTTTCGGGAGCCGCAGTGGCCTAGTGGCTGGGTCCCGGATTCGGGGCCGGAGGGTTCGAGGCTAGAATCCCGATTTCACCGAAGATCCACCGTGCTTGTGGTCCCTGTGCACGCTAAATCCGACTATCAATATCATACAAAGAAAGTCAAAAACAAAGATAAACTCGGAGGTAATCGAAAAAAACAAACAAGGAATCCATTCTAGTCCATTTTTTCAAGGGCTAAAGACTTTATTCGAAATGGATTCAAAATAATAATTGGGAAATTTTTCTGTAAGAAGCTTGCATTACGCCAAATACAGCTTCTCTTGGCCCGAAATTTCCCAAAAAAGGAGATCTGTACATCAAAAAGCATTATTTTAAAAGGAGGAATTGTTTTGTTTTTCCTCTTTCTTTTGAAATAATACTTTTTGATGTATAGATCTTTTTTGTCTTTTGTTGGGAAATTTCGGGCTAAGAGAAGCTATATTTGGCGTAATGCTTGCAGAAAAATTTCCCAGTTATTATTTTGAATCCATTTCGAATAAAGTCCTTAGCCCTTGAAAAAATGGACTAGAATGGATTCCTTGTTTGTTTTCTTCGATTACCTCTGAGTTTATCTTTGTTTTTTGGCTTTCTTTGTATGATATTGATTTCCATTGTTTTTTGTTTGCAGCTGCAATTGCGCGCTACATAAAAATTGTTTGAATTTTATTTTCTAAATTTTATTATCTAAATTTTATTGTTTTTATTTAAAGTTTAAGTTAAAATTTTTTATTTTTAAATTTATTCTAATTTTTCTAGTTGATTGTTTGATCCACGTAGCCAGATTTAGAGCTTAAAAACATTCTCCCACTGGTGTGGCGCGAACGTTTAGAGAGGGGTGCCAGCTCAGTTGTCGTCTGTTGCCTTTGCCATCTGATCGCGGTTCAAAATTACGATGTCTGTCCCAAAATAGTCCTCGTGTTGCTTCTAAATGGGACGTCAATATAATTAAACTACACTGTGCCAACATTGGACCAAATCTTTCAAATGGTTGACTATCTGTTCATCCGTGTATATGTGAAAGCGTGAATCTTATCATAAGAAGTATCATACTGCGTAAGTATACAAGAGAGTTGAGATCAGAAAAATCCAGCCAGTTATTTCAGCTTTACAATGCATTTTATCCAACACAGGTCTGCAATTCATTAAAAAGTTTGTATGAATTTAGTTACTACGAACGATACGACTAAAACAACTGATATTGTAGATTCTAGATTTTTTTTCAAAATAATATGCGATAAAAATTTCATTTTCACAAATTAAAGAGACGAAAAATTAAAGTCAGTCAAGGGGATGATTGGACAAGTTCTGATTCATGAAACACAAAAAATTAATTGGCGTCTTTTCAGAATTGGAAGTAAAACTTTTGTCGCTGCCAGAAGTCTCCAAGGAGAAGGTGTTTGTTAATCCATTCACTGCCAACTACAAGAAATTTCGTAGGAGTAGTACCGAGATTGCCGGCTACGAGGCATCTCTCAGTTTCTTATAAAAGTTGCGAGTAAATGCTACTTTCCACGATATAAATGCATAATTATATGACTAAAAAGATGAAAGTGGCTGAGCAATAATTTTAGGGAGCATATTACAAATAATCTATTACGCGACAATCGTTGCAGAATGAAATAAAATGACACGAGTACTATATATAGAAAGTTTCCTTATAGAAACATGGCGAAATATCTGATAGTTGGCAGTTTAGGGTACGAATTTAATTCTTGCTAAATGCGAAATATCTAGTAGATTTTTTTAAAACTTTCTCTTATGCGAAGTATCCAAAGAGAAAGCATTTTAACCATAAAAAAAAATTCAGCTCTGGGATTGTGATGAATCTCCGCATTTTAGAGTTCGAAAAAAATAATTTTTGAAATTATGCTGTCTGTTGGTCTATCTGTGAACACAATAAATCAAAAACACAACAAGGTAGACGGATGAAATTTATTATATGGTCTTTACACCAAATTGTAGACATCAGTCAAATTTCCGTCAAAATCGGTCTTCGGAAGTTTGTCTGTCCGTCCGTGTGCATGTTGACATGATAACTCAAAAACGCAAAGGGCTAGAAGGATGAAATTTAGAATATGGTTTTGTTATCAGAATTCTAGATTTGTTTCAAATTTTGGACGAAATCCGTTGAAGGCTTGACCAGTCTGTCGGTCTGTATATTCGCAAGTACGCGTAAGCGATAACTAACCTTAGATATATGAAATTTAATATGTGGTTTTGTCACCAAAATTGTCGATCGATATCAAATTTGGGGTCCAATCGGAAGAAAGTCAGACGTCCAGATTGCACATTTAGGTTCAGTTTTCTTCACGGTTCTACGTGTCAGTATACGATAAAGTCGAAGGGAGAACACTCCCGTTGGGTTCTCCATTTGAGATTTTTTGTTGCTGAGGTTGAATTCCAGCCTTCTTTAATAAACAGAAAGGCAGACATACTAGATTTACTCATCGACACTTGCTGCTAGGAGAACACGCACCAATGTGCTCACAATATAATTGTACTGGGTCATTATCACGAAAAGATGCTTTTTACAGTCCCGAGGTGATAAAAATTAGAAAGTGCAACAAATGTCCTAATATTTTTGTTCATATGGTATAATGTAAGTTTTAAGAAAGCTATTCAATACGTTTCTAGTAAAATAGTCTTAATATTTAACTCTCATTTTTCATTGAATATAAGACAAAAGTCCCCTCCGTGGACGTCCCTACACATGAAATTAAAAATAATATTTATTGAAACTCAATCAATTTTTCTTCAGTATTAACTAGTTTAAAGTCTCTAGTTAAGGTCTAACCTAACATTTTTTTAAAAAATTATTTTTACTTAGTAATTAACTTTTACACTTTGTTCCCAGTCAAATACGTCTCCCTCCGTGGACAATGAAAATAACTTTAAAAAAAATCATAAATGGCAACTCGTGTCAAATCATCATGAAAGGATTTATAAGAGAGGCAGACAATTTGTTCTTTAAGGAAAAATTTTCGTTCTAGTGCGAATTTATTGAATATATTCCAATTTATTAGTTCCATTTAGAGTTTGGTAAAGTTCTCAGCGTCCACTTCATGGACATCATAAATAAATTAAGAAAAATTTAATTTATAATTAAAATACAAAATTTTGATAGGTTTAGTATCGAATTTAATAAAAATAAGTGTACCACGTAAAAACCAAAGCACTTAAAAATTCTAAACTTAGTTTTTGTCTCCTTGGTGGAATTCCCCTGCGTGGACACAGCATCTCTACAGAGAAGATGGCATGGTCAATGGAAGAGACAAAATCTCAAAAATCATGATACAGTTAGTTAAATCAAAATAATATGAATTCAAAGTTCTTTGGTAGATATTTTTTTATAAAATTTAGTGATTTACTTTCATATTTTTTTAAAAGAATAAAATTGAAATTATATTCTCGAAAAGAATTAAGGTAAGCAATTTATATAGAATATTTATAACATTAAAGCTTCATTAATGTATAAAAAACATTTCAGTAGCTAAATTTATTTTTAGAAAAAAAATGGGAATATCAAAAAAATAAAGACATAGCAGTCAGGTACTGAAATTCAGAAGAGAGTAGAAAAAACTTAATACGAGACTTTACTAGATTGTTTATTAATTAACAAATGTATACTAGATTAAGGAATATCATATAATTGATTACTTTCCTGCAAAATGTTGTTTCATTTATTTGAAATTGTTTATAAATATTATGTAACTAATGCACAGTCAGTGCCATTATTTAAAAAGTGCTATCTATTTTAAAATGTTAAGTTTACTTGCACTGGTTTTTAATAACTAATTTCGTTGTTTAGTTATAAGAAATAAACCTGTATGAAATATGCCCAATAATTAGTCAATTATGCTTTCGTTTAAAATATAAAAGTTCCGTTGAATATGTCTCCTTCGTAGACAGGTAAAAGTTTTAAAACTAAAAAAAACAGTGAAAAATAAAATGGAAAACTTGATCACTAATATAAGGTTATTTATTAAGCTTAAATGAAAATATCCATGCAATTTTTAAGTTTTTTATACTTTTTTAAAATAAAAATTGTATAGCTATTTGTACCTTTTTCATGCGAATGACCTTACTATGTCTGTTTATCATATATTGTCTGAATGTCCGAATCTTAATTCCCGACGTTTGATTTTTTTAAAATTGCAACAATTTATTTATTGAGTTACTTGGAAAGAATCCTCATGTTTATCTTTCTGCTTTCTTGAAGTCAATTGGATTTTATTCTCTTGTATAAAAATTTTACAGTTATACTGAAAAAAATTTTCCATCAGCTTTTTTTGCACATCTATAATATAATGCTTGTATATTGACAGAAATTTACTATTTAGTCTGGTGCAGTATATTCAACGTAATGCCTCTTGCGCCAAAAAACCTCCCAAAACAACAAACCGCGTCTAGTCATTGTATGATCATATTTTATAAACAATTTTGGTGGTGTGGGGAATATGTGTTCCAGACGTCGTACTCATTGGAATCGTATATCACACTGAAATTCCAGTCAAAAGTTGAAAGATAACGATAAATTAGGCACGCGTTTTTATATTCAAAACGGTGGACAAGCAATAAAAGTGTACGAATTATACACATAAGAAGAAAACTTAACATGATTTCATGTACGATAAATTATAGAACACTTATTTGTTTGTGGCAGAAGGTTTTCTCCTCAGAACAGCATGATCATGATTTTTAGACAATATTCCGAACAAAACATCAAGTATTGGCTTCTGAACAACTGAGAAGGCCTCTGTAAATCTGTTATTTTGCCATTATCTATATTCTTATTCATGGAGCATATAGGTCCCGTAGGTGAAATAAGGCTTAATATGACTGACTTGATCATTCATTATAAGCATGAGAATTTCAAATTGATTCAAATTCAAAATATTAGCATTAGAAATTAAAATAAATTAACGTAATAAATTGCAAAAAAGAAATTGGAAATGTGTAATCAGAAAACAAAAATAATATAAGACCAATAAAAAATAGTAAAAGGCCAAATAATAAAAATAGTATAAGACCAAAAACAGAATAAGACCAAATAATAAAAACACATCGTATTATATATATAAGCAAATTATTATATGGAAATTGAATTATTTTGAAATTAAATAAAAAAAATTTCTTCTATAACAGGAATTTCAACATATTAACTCAACATGTATGAGCAAGTTTATATGTTTTGACTTAAAAGAATTAATACACAGCATTTATATGTTCCATGCCACCTTATCTAAGAATCTTGATCGAAAACAATAAGCTTATAATTTTTGATAGTATTGGTCAGCAATTGGATTATGGTATTAGGAAGTATTTTGTAACTGATGATAGTTTGGTGATTTTTTCCGGTGTCAGCTTTTACAAGTATTTATTTGCGCACATAACTGCATGAAAGAAATGGTTGAGCATTTTCTGCCAACTCAGTGGTTAGATTAATTCAGTTCTTCTCTGCATGTTTTCATGGATAGAAATTTCTACATCTTTTCACAGTCTAGTTCTGCATTTGAAATAGGCTAGAAAAATAACTGGATATGAAGGTAAAATAAGGTTTTTCAAATGTATCTGATGGGAATACTTTAGGATTTAAACAATGGTAATTGTATTCTACTGTTCAGTTTTATTTTCTATCGTAAATATCGGTATTATTATACTGTACGTCATGTATATATTAACATATAATTAAATATTCGATGACGGCATTAAGTTAGCCAAAATATAATTTCGTCTGAGCATAGCAAACCATTTGCAATTTTTCTGAGAATTTGAAATCCGAAGTATTCATACCGCCTAAGGAGCATACAAATTACCTCACGCATGTTCCGCGGCATAATTCTTATGGCTTGACAGAGCATCAGTAACAGAAATGTTGAAGTTCCTTGCCTGAAAGCCGAGTTCCTGAATGGAGGAGGACGCAATGAACACTTGTAAGCCGTCACTCCAACCAGTTTTTTTTATCTTACTAACGCAATGTTTCAAAAATTGCATAACTAACTGGCAGTTTAAATTATAATGAATGCTATCAATAAATTCTAGTCTCGTAAAACAAGAAAAACCGATTTCATTTCTATTTCTTCTGTGCAGAATGCATCTTTCTATTATCATTCGTTTGAGAATTATTTATTATTAAAGTTGCTCCAGACTTTTGAAACACCCTGTGTTATGAATGCACAGTAGTGATAAAATTGAATAGATAGTAAATTTCTAATAATTTCTTCGAGAATTATGTTTTTATCAACATAGAAACAGACTATCAATGACATGTTGTTTAAAAAATGTCTGGCGGAAACTGTGTGAATGGCGATTGGTGAGATAAAAAGTAAACAGATGAATAATTTTAAAATGAATTTCTAATTGAATTAAGGAGATATATCTAATTCCCAGAAGCTACTAACGTCTCGCAAGTTTTTTTACTGCTATGAATGTGCAACAGGGATAAAAATAGAAATCATAACATAATTCAATAGCCGTTTACGAGAATCATATGTTTATCAACAAAGAAACCGACTGTAAATGACATGCTTTTCGGAAAACACATCCAGTCGGAACTGTGAGAGCGGCAAATTTTAGTGATAAGAAGTAAGCACATGAACAATCCGAAAATGAGGTGCAAAGTGAAATATGGATTGATATCGCGCTGCGATATGCTCATAAAGTTTAATTAGCATTCATGCTGTTATGAATGCAAAGTAGTGATCAAAATAAACACAAAATAAGCTTTCAATAATTTCTTCTGAGAATCGGAATTTTATTAAAAAAGAAACCGACTGTATATAACGTGATTTTTGGAAATGATCGAGTCGGTACCGTGAGAGTGATGAGGTGCCAATTGCGTTATCTTTTGATATCGAACTGCGATATGCTCATAAAGTTTAATTAGCATTCATACCGTTATGAATGCAAAGTAGTGATAAAAAATGAACACAAAATAAACTTTCAATATTTTTTCCCCGAGAATCAGGATTTTATCAAAAATAAACCTACTGTAGATAACATGATTTTTGGAAATGATAATGTCGGTACCGTGAGAGTGACGACAAACAAGGAAGCAGATGGCCAAGCTTAAAAATGAAGTGCAAATTGGCTCCAGCTGTTACGAATGATTACAAAAATATTTTACAGGCAGTTCTAATTTTCAAATCGTTATGTCTGGCAACTTTCATCATCAGTGATCGACTTCTACTGCTGCTATTTTTTTCATAAACGGAACACAAACAAGTTCAAAGTGGCATGACGTAACATAATAGTTTCTTAAAACAGAAAACATTTAGCAGCTAGATACTTTCATAGTACAGTATGACCCAAAACTCACTATACCCATGAAATTGCCAATAACTTTTCAATAAATGAAAGTATCATACATATTGTAGGTGAACGAAAAACAAATCGTATACAACAGACTTAAATCACAGTAAATGTTCAAAGAGGGAATTATTCTTCTGCTTGCATATATTAAATCGAAGACATTTATTACCATAAACATTTTGCAGCATGTCCTGAGGAATGACAATAACTTCCAACGTAATGTTTTCCCGAAGTTCCTCAATAGTGTAAAAAAGAAGATGGACGATTTGCTCTAGTAGGGCGATATTGTTTTTTGTTTTGTTTTGAGCGAATCAGATCGGTAGTAGTTTAATCCGTCTTTTGATGGTAATTTTCCATTGTTTCTTGAAAGGTATTGAAAAGAACTTTGGAATGAATAGGGATGATAGCCTTAGCAGCTGAAAATCCCATAAACCCTTTTAATCAATCAATCAATCCTCAATAGTGTAGGGGTATTTAAAACAGAGTGTATGTGCAAATAACCCTCACACTATTGAGGAACTTCGAGAGAATATTAAATTGGAAGTTAATGCCATTCTTCAGGGTATTCTGCAACGTGCTGTAGATACCGGTAGATGTTCTTTTTGTATAGCATGCCAAAACGAATCTCGCGTAAGATTTTAAAAGTATTCTGTAGATATTAAACTATCGTAGACTTCTTCAATAAATTTCATCAATTAAACGATTAACTCGTTTTCCTTTTCGAAATATAGAGAGTATTGTAATCATCGAAAAATTTGACCTCGAGATTTTAATGAATTTCCACGTTCCAGACATCTCCGAGGCCGAAAAAATCATTTTTCGAATTATGGCAGTCTGTCTGTGAACACAAAAACTCAAATATCGCGAACTAGAAAGATGAAATTTGGAAAGTGGTCTGTCTATACGCCAAAATTGTGGATTTCTATCAAATTTTGGGAGAAATTCGTAAACGGGAAGTCGGTGTTTCTCCGACGCGTGCGTTTGAACATGACAACTTAAAAAAAGCAACACGCTAGATAAATGGATATTTAGTATATAGTTTTAATTCCAGAATTGTAGATACGTGTTAAATTTAGGACCCAATCCCCAAGGGATTGACTGTCTGTCGATCTATCTATTCGTAGGTATGTGAATGCAATAACTCAAAATCGTAACAAGCTACATAAATGAAATTCGGCATGTGGTCTTGACACTAAAATTGTAAATATGTGTCAAATTTTTGACTCAGTCGGTCAAAGAGAAGAGACACAAAATGCATATTAGATTATCACCACTATGCCACGAAACTAAAATGCACGCTACATTGTGGAAGTATGCGAAAAAGTCGAGCGGTGATCATTCTCGCTGGTTCTTATGAGATTAGTATTTTAAATTCAGAAAATTCCGCTGTACATTGCATTTTCTAATCGTTCGATCCTGAATTTGAGGTCTGCTTAAATTTCAAACCATTGAACGACAAAATAATTGCCCTGAATGCGCATACCGGAATATTAATAGATCCTTCGCTCAATTTACAAGATATCAGCGAAATAGCTCTAACCGAAACTCATGATTTATGAAAATGCCTTCACTTTCTTCTAAAAGAGTATTTGAAAAGAATAAAATATAGCTCTTGTTCATAGTATTCCGTAGGATGTGAAGCAATTTTAATGAATATCAAGGGGTAAAGCAACCTCGCAAATCCTCATGCTCTTCCAGCACAATTTTAAAAAAAATATCATATTTCATTTTCGCGTTAAAATGAAATATTATGTTGTAAAAATAATTAAAAATTAGGAATCATCCTTGAAATATCGTTCCAAAGAGGAATTCAGAGAATAACAATGAATTTGAGTTGAATAATTTTACTTGCTTTGTGTTTTGAATATTTTATATTGATATTCAGTAAGTTTTGCATTTTGAGTCAAAAACTGAATATTTTTCGAAGAAACTAAACTTATAATATATACTGCCACAGTGGAACTTGATTAATTCGAAACTGATAGGAAGGCACTAAAAATTCGCTTTATTCAAAAGTTTAAATCGAGAAAAACTGGGCCTAAAAGCGAGTACAGCAAGAAAAAGCAACAATTTTGAAACTAAAAAGGGCAGTATAGATTTATTTTTATATGTAATCTTTTTAATTATAAATACAGAATTAATAAATAAATGGTAAGTGATTTCAAGAAATTAAGTGATAATAATTGCAATTACAAAGTATAGGAATTTTAAAATTAATTATTTTCAACAAATCTGTAAATAATTTTAAAAAACAAACACTACACAACGTTTTGAAATCAACGATTGCATAATAAAACTTTAGCGTAAGCAATAAAATTCACAACTATCATACTGAAAGTTTTTTTCTGTTTCAACCGGATAAATTGCACAGCAGCAAAGCACTTGATTTCATTAAGGTTCTTAAAAAATTATTCAATTACGATCACTGCGGACCCAAAGTTTAGACGTATTTAACTAGCGAAAACAATTCAGAAATAAAAAGGCTGTTGCACCATTTTCAGTACTGGCTTTGAATTAACCTAAATAAATTCGAATTACTGACGATATTTTACGTTATGTTAATAGGAGATTTAAGGATCACAGAAAAAAATTCGAATTGCCGACGAATTCGAATTAAAACCGTTGGACTGAGCCAAGTTCCACTATATATGATTAAAAAAGGGCTTTCCTGAAAGGAAAGCCGATATTAAGAAGGGAATTGGTAATTTGGTAATAATATTTATTGAAAATTTAAACGTTTTACATTGATATATAGTAAGGTTTATCGTTGCTTTGATTTCCTTTATTTAAGGAACCTCACAAGGAATTGTTTTCACTTTTGAGCGCAACAATTACTGAACAACGGATTTTTACCTTTTACGGATTTTCAATTTAGATAACACTTTTATTTTCGACAAAACGTTCTTATGATCCTGATAAGTGTGAGAATATTAGACACAGTACTCATAGATAAGGGTATGCCAGATAAAATAAAATTCTAAAATTAGCTTTACATCAATTATTTTTGGAAGTTTGTGAATGTTGACATGCCGAAAATAGTAGTTGAAGGAATGAGGGATAAAAATAATCGGTATCAGAAATATTCTTTCATTTACATAATAAGATATTTTTTAGTTTGAAATTTCATTGCGTGAACTTCCGAGTTAATATTTCCGTTGGAAACATGCGAAAGTCATTACACTTTATTATTATAGTTTTAGGTTTATTCCCGAAAAAGGTGTTATGCGATTTTTCAGGATTAGATATTGTATATTGTTAAAGGCTTGCTTCTTGTCTTATAGTCATGAATTTTAATTTCTTTCCTTAACTAACTTAATCATATTTTATATATTAGTGTTATTAATAGTGTAATATTTTTATATATTAGTGTTATTAATATATATAATTATTAATCATTATATATTAGTGTAATAATATATATAATAAAACTCCAGAAATTGCGGTAACGCTCACGTGGTTTGGTTTGGCTACTTGTCAAAGAGATTCAGATCAGACGGTCTGTCTACAAATTAGCATACACACGGGGATACTGTTTTGATTCTGTAATGATTTAATATCAATACCAGAATTAATTTGTTTTCCTAATAAAATCTTTTGACACTTTTTTGTTTGTTTATTTTGTGTTTTCTTTTTTTTCTCTGATTGTTGGGAAACCCTGAATCTTTTTGCTAAATTATAAGATATTCAAAGTATCGAATGGATATTATTGCTATTTGTTGCTTTAGCCAAGTTTAACAGCTTCCTTTCTTTTTTCAGTTTATGTTGATTCATACACGCCGAACTCGGTTAATATTAAATAGAAGTTATACTAGAATTAATTTATTTTTCTACTTCTCGGAGATCTTTTTGATGCATTATGATGTATTGGTCGTTTATTTTCTTTTTATTTAATTCAAGCACGCAGAGCTATTTAGAATACTTCAGTTTTTGTTAAGAGTTCTTTCTTTTTCGCACTTAATTTTGAAATTGAATATTTATATATTTTATATTTAATATTTTTTCCTTAACTATACTTACACTGAAAGTTTTACTTAAAGATTTGCATTCATCAATTCATCATTGTTTTATTTTGTATTTGGTAATGCATTTTTTTTCTGTTAGTGGATTTTGCATTATTTTTACTCTGACTAAAAGAAAATCATTGTTAAAAATAAAGTTATTAACAAAACGAAATTTAGTGTCAGTTGATTTATGGGTTCTGTTCATGCTTTTTTTTCTTAAGCACTCTAGAAATGTGCATGAGATTTTTTTCAACATCTTTCGTTAGTAAATCTGTGACAATCAGATCTGAGATATTGTTGGCAAGCTAAAAGCCGTCTTAGACGGGCACAAATCTTTTAGTATTTATATATTAGTGTAATTAAATTTAAAATTCTTCTAATATTTTGATGACTAGTTATTAGCTCAAGATATAAAATGCTGGAGATGGATCGACAATTTACTTGAAACACATTATTTTTTTAATTTAATCTGCTGATACTTGAAATGAAAAATGCATGTTTTAGTTTCATGCACATGCTTTTGTATTTAGAATGGTTTTTAAAATTTTATAGCGATGTCATTTGATTGTGACTGATGAATTCATTCCATTGTGTTACTTATTTGTTAATCATGAACGCGCTTTAAATTTTTAAAAAAATATTTACAGCGAAATGTTCTTAGTTTTACACCGGTAATTCATTTTCGATTTTTTTAAAAAATGCTTTTATTTAGCTCGATTAATTTCCTGTTTGTAAAGACACAGTACTGTTATTGACTCTTTACTCACATCTAGATGTCTTGGAAATCTGAAATTTAGCACAATTGTGTGTTCCCGATGATATTACAATATTTTAATATTTTTAGATCTTAATTATCAGAAGTTGGTTAATTTTGATTAAATTTTCATTCTATATAAGTGGCACCATCTGTGAATTTGAGAAAAATTGATTACTATATTCCATAATATTTATGATAAAATATATTGTAGACAAAAAGCAGGAAATAAAAAAATGTGTTTTTAAAACGCATTTGTATTAGTGTACTAGAAAGAAGAAAGTGTAAGTTTTATCAAAAATGTGAAGTCATTACAGAACTGTAACGGCGTGATGCACCGAAAACAATACTACAGTGAAACTTCTCTAAGCGGCCACCCCTCTCAACGGCCATTTTTGTTGGGTACAGAATTTCTGTCCCATTGACATAATGTTATAACAGCCTAGGAACGTTCACTCAAATCCCTCTGAGCGGCCGGGGTGGTTGCTCGTTGAACTACATAGAAATCTATTCCTTTCATCTCTCTAACCTTGGACCTTTTATTAACTCTCTGACTGCTTATCCCGCGGGTTAGAATTAGGTCTGTTTTCTGCTGCATCCTGCGATTTTCGCAAGCTAATGTGTTTGCTTATTACTATTATAGCGTTGAATCATATTATACTAATAAAGCCTTGCATGTAAATAACAATTCGCTTGGTTCAACGATATTTGAACATGTTTTCAAACGTTGCATCTAAATAGTAATTTTAAACCATTCAGCAGTCGGAGGGTTAAGAGAAAAAGGAGAGACAACAAAAAATATACACTCAAACAACACCGGAAATCAGATCGAAATGAATCGTTCCTTTCTTAATATAAAGAGAAAAATGAACTTTGGCCTTTACTAGGTTTGGACATTCAAGAGTTCATTTGTGCCTTCCAGGGCTGCTTCGGACTCTGACAAAGAAGTTGCTGATATGGGTTGCGACTATCAGCAGTTGAAAACTTCAGTTCAATAGACTTTAGAAAAAATAGATATCATTGTCCATTCCTTAACAACTACCGATGAAACAATCAAGGATTTTTTTCAATTAAAAAAAAATCAAAATTGGAAAAAAAGCTGAAAGATCGAATCAAACACAACTTTTAATTTATTTTTTCAAAAAGAGGGAGGGAGAGAGATAATAAAGTACTTATTTTCTTTAGCTGATGCTTGTCAGAAATAACGAACGAGGTCTTATTTGAATAAATATTTTGTACTTCCAAACACGAAACTACTTGAGAGCGACCACCCCTCTGAACGGCCAATTTTGCTTGGGACTGAAGTTGACCGCTGTTGAGATGTTTCACTGTATAAGGAAATTAAGCCCAAATCAATAATATAAGAAAGAAACGTGCTTTCAAAGGCGTTTTTTATTGTATATTTCCTTGATTCTCATAAAGCGAAAAAAGTTTTGCCCCTATGAAACCCAAGACCTTTGATTCTTTACTGTTTTTGCGAAGAAACCCATTACCAACAACATGGTTCTCTTAATTTCGACAAAAATTTCGCAAGGAAAAAAACATTTTTTCAGAATTTCCATATTTCTGATATTGCTTCACCAGATGTTTAATAATTTCGAAATATTGTTGCAAATGAATGAGTGTTGGTGTGCCATATAAACATTTTTTTGTCTGTCTCACTTTAATGCGTCTTTCGCACGTTTTAAAAAATATACACATGAACAAAAACTGTTTTCACATTTTACAACTTTTGCACATTTCACCTCAGTGGTTCCTACCTTTTTGAGCACGTACATAAACAAATTTGTCATTAAACTTATGAAATAAGTTTGTTTTGATATTTGTTCTTTCGGATCTATCTCATGGTTTATATTGATTTAGAAATTTTGAAATGTGTTTTTGTCAGGCAACGCATTTTCCGTAAAGGAGCTTTCTTGCATCACTCTTAAATATCTTTGATTTTATTTCAAGAACTGCACAATCTTCTTTTTTGAGACACGTTTTATGTATCGAATAATACTTTTTTCAGGCTGATACAGAAACTGACAATTCAGCAGATATCGATTACTTCTCTTTCTAAATACTGTATTTTGTTCGTCTGAGAAATGTGTTGAGAAATGGTTAAATCCTTTTAAAGAACATGTGAAAGAGGTACATTTTATCAGGGGCTTATATCTGGAAACTGATATCTTTGTCTTGCAGATAAAGAAAAGTGGTAAACATAAAGATACATGTGATATTCTTTTTTAAAAAATCTTTTATTAAAGCGTAGTTCATCTATCCGAAATATTTATTTTTTTTAATTTCTTCTATACGAATTGTATGTTACCGGCATTATTATACGTTTATAGAATACCTAAGCATTTTATAGAATGCCGGGCGTTTTCAGTGAAAGTATGAAATATGAGAATTTAATATATACTTTCCCTATGCATTTTATATAATACCTAGGCATTCTATAGACTGACAAATGCTTATTTAGGCAAAGTACGAAAAAAGTTCATGATAAGGCTATTATTTAAAAGACTTACATTTCTGAAAAATATCAATTTTATTTTGAAAAAAAATGAAAGAATGCCATTAAAAAACTTTTCATTTTTCTTTACGTATTTTGAATAAAACTGCACTAAACAAAATTTATGCTTTTGTTATTAAAGGAAACGAAATGAAATATGAGCCTATTTCTAGTATCAAGAAAAGAAATAATTTTATTTTGAATTGCACTTAATTTTATTTATTATCAAATCGGAGATGTATTTCATACTTTGTCGGTTTTCATTTGGCATTCTATGGAATGCCTAGGAAATGTGTGAAATGTTAATCGTTTCATACACTGCCGGCCAGTTTTCGGCATTCTATAAAATGCCTAGGTATTCTATAGAACGCCGGTAACATATACAAAGAAAATATGCTGTAACCGTCAAAAAAATTCGATCTTGATCTCGAAAACCCGAATTAGACCTCCGATTTTGATGAATCTCCACGTTTCAGATTTCACCCGAGTCCGAAAATAAAACATTTTTTAGAATTTTGTGCGTCTGTCGCATGTGAAACCGACAATTCAAAAAACGAAACAAAACTAGGTAAATGAAATTTGGTGCATGTTTTTTACACCAAAATTGTAGATTCCTATGAATTCTTGGTAAAAATCCTTCAATTTGGAAGTCTGTCTGTTTGTTTCTCCGTGTGCATGTGAACACGATGACTCAAAAATGCAATGGCCTAGTTGGATGGAATTTGGTATATAGTCTTGTGTCTGTGTCAAATTTTCGATTCAATTCTCCAAAATGTCGACGATCTCTCTATTATTTAATATATGAACCTGATAACTCAAAAACGCGACAAGCTAGGTGATTCAATTTTAGTGTATGTAAAAGTGTAAAGCAGGCCATTGACACCTCTTCCAAAATGGAAGTTTTGGAACACGGGAAGAAAAAAGCAATCCTCAGTTTTAAAAACCGATGGAAATCGGCGTAGCGGAATGGCAATGCTGGAATTCAAACGAAATAAAAATCCAACACTTCATGCGCCGATCCCAATTTGGGGCCTCGATTAGAGGGTAGCGGCACATCAAAGGATCTACCTACATTGAGACCTCGCGTCAAGGGTAGAAAAGAAATTCCAAATCTCCCGCGTAGGGAAAGAGGAGGGGTGGAATTCTTCGACTTTGAACCTTGTCTCAAAACAAACGTCAATCCGTGAATGACGTGCCTCATTTTTCGACTTGAATGGATGGAAAAAAACCAGTCTTGTGGGACAAATGGAATGGAATGGAGTACAGATGAATGCCAGCTTAAGGTTCACACGGAGTTACTCCTGTCATGCCAGTTGGCGTTCCGGGGATTTTGAATGACCGACGCCACGACAGCCGTCGGGAACCGAGGCTGGAGTCCTAACGGCCATCACCGGCCAACTCGACACCTCACCGTTACTATAGCCACCAGGGAAGCGAGATCCCGCTTACTTATTCGAAAGCTTCTCATCCACGAACACGTGGTGCCCCCCAGTGAGAATATTTAAAAGTGTATATCTGTGTCAAATTTTGGATTAAATCTGTACCATGGATAAACTGTGTGTATTTCAACGCGATATCTCAAAAACCCAACTTGTGGTCTTGGCACCAAAATTATAGATCTATATCGTATTTTGGACCCAATAGGTCAAGGGGAAGAGTTCCAAAATGCATGCTCAATTATTTTCACTACACTACAATACTAAACACAAATCACGGCATTTTATGTAAGCAGACGGGAATGTCGAGAAGTCTCCCGCTGGTTTGACGGTTAATTCAATGCATCCCAAAACCACAAAACCAATCCGAGCTTGCTAAAAGATTATTTTACTTTATTTCTGTTGAAGAATAATACATTTGTTTATAAACACTGACCATAGATACATTTCTTGTACATTTATTCAGTAAAAATACGATATATAAATAATAAAAAAGAAATATTAAAATTATCGTAAATTAGCGCAGAATGTAACAATTATCAAAAGTAGCTGAAGTGATAGTCATATTCAATTTGAAAAGTGATTTTTTTTTATCAAAAAGCACAGTATTGTTACGAAATATTGTTACCTATGTGTGTACGGTGAAAAGAGTTCAACAAGCAGGATAACGGAGAATGACAATTTATTCTCGAATATTCCGGAAAACACGAAGCGCAGGTAACAGAAAAAATAGCACTTGCACAGATTAGCAACACAAACACACAGCAATTCACTAATAAGAACAGCAACAGCACTTTCAATACCGCTCGACGTCTAACAGCTTACCAGCTCGCACTGTGGATAAAACTACAGAGATTCCAAAGGCGATCCCAGTCGATCAACACACTCACTGCTCTGTTATCCGAGCACGGTCTATTTATAGCCTCCCCGACAGGCCGTGACGTCACATGGAATCATCTGGATAAATCCACATCTCGGCCCCTAATAGAGATATCAAGAAAATTCCTGCACTTTTGAGATCCCACATTTCGTCCCGAAAGTCGCCAAAATGGTCGCCAAGGTCGGGGGTCGATGGCTTCATTTCCTCGACATAACCATACATACTCCTGTAGAACTCTCTTCCCAAACATAAAACGAACATTGCTCGGAAGCGACTTTACATATTCGTAACAGTATATTTGCAAAATTTACGGTTCCTTTTTAGTCGTTGTATCCTGTATTTCAAAGAATTTGCTCTTCAAGCATCGTTTCATTTATGCGTTGCTTTTATACGCTTTCATTTAATCTGACTAGTTTCATGTGTATAAAGATGAAATTTGGAAATCGATTTTTCATTCACTTTCTCATGTGCAAGAAATCTGAAAAATGTTTTATGATCCAATTGACAATAAACTTTTCAGCACTTTCTTAACTTAATTATAAGTCAATAAATTGATTTAATAAAACTTTGATTCCACTATTATCCAATAGTGGCGTCATCTCGCAGTGAATTTGAGAAAAATTGATTGAAGATCATAATTTTTGTAATATTGAATTATGAAATATATTAAAGATTAAAATCTAGAGAATTACAAAAATAAAAATGCTTATAAAAACGCCTTTGCACTAAAAAGTTTTAAAAAAATTGTCAAAAACGTGTCAAAACAAAATGATATTTAAACTATGAGGCTTTGAAAATAATACTATAAAGAAATTAATCCACAATGAATACAAATTGTGTACAGGCAGTATGGAGACTACAATCTATATACCCGCAAGTCTGTGAGATGTGTTCCACTCATGTCATTGCCGGGGACGGTTAACCTGATCTAGAGAACTGACCCGATGAAAATTGATACCAGAACAGTGGGTCTGTGTTTTTTCCTGACGAATCTGGGTTTTCTCTACAATTTGATTCACGCTGTGTATACATATGGAGAGAACCAATATTTACTGTCGTCTGAAGAGAACCTATTAATATTTACTGTCGTTATACGTTTGAGAAAAACCCGATTTCTGGATTCCATAATATTTATAGCGAAAATGTATTAAAGAATAAATGTAGAATTTAATAAAAATTTATAAAACATTTTTATAAATACATTTATAAATATTGACAGCATTTCCCTTATTTTATTGTGTACTGTGGTACATGTATCTCATTTTTTGTTCTGTATCTTTTTTGTATTAAACAGGCGTCTTGTTTAGAGCAATTGTTTTGCCCTTTTTCGGGTTAATTCGTACGAACAGTCATTATCCTTTATCCATGAGTCCATTTTATGGAAAATACACTCATGTTTTGCTTTCAAACAATCAACAGCAGTAGGAGTTTAAAACATTCTTTCATGTATGCGAAGTGATGCTCTAAACGGTTTATATTTTTGTTTCGAGAAGAGGTTATTTTTATCAAAGTGGATTTGAACTTCATATCAGATCTCCACTGATCATTAGACGGATCGCATTAATTTTTTAAGGTATTTTTCTTGCAGCATTTTGCCATTTCTCAGAAATATTTCTTTACTGCTCTCTTCCTTTGTATTTAAACTGAAAGAACGTAAAGTTACTTTATTGAATTGTGTTATGTGACTGGCTTTTACTGAAAGTTCAGCAAATCTGGCTACTCGACATGGCATTTAATGCTATGGAAGATGGAAAAGAACCTCTTGCTTCCAAGGAAGGTTTTACTCACAAGATTTCGCTTTATGCTATTCGAAAATTTTTATTTTACGAATTATTATTATAGACTTCATATTCTACCAATGGGCATTATAAATATTATATTTTAACAATTATTATTATGAAAATCACACATCATATTTTTCCAAATCTTAATATAAACATTTTTTACTAATTATTATTATTTCAAATATTATATTTCACCCATTATTATTATTATTATAAACATAGTATTTTACCATTCATACATAGCCATCATTTTTATTAACTGGTATGGACCATAACATGATTTGCAGCAAATTGTTCTACTTTTTCTTTCAACTCATGGTATCAGAAAAAAATTAGCATCGTCATCAAAGTGTTTCTTTATGTAAACAAATAAGAATATGCGTCGATCGCAATATGGATTCTTTAGCCCTTTGCTTCTATGTAACTTTTTAGAACACTCGGATCATGTTGGCGCACTTTATGCGCCATCCCATTTTTCCAACTCTGGTGCTTATTTAATAACATAAAACTTTATTTTTTTATAGTGTAATAAGATCAGGGGTTTGATGGTTGGATAATATACACATTTGTGCCCGAATTTTAGCCGCTATCTTCTTCGTTAACTGGATTTCCTACACCTCAATCCCGAAATCTGTGAACTGTGGCGCACATTATACACCGTACCTGTCCGCAAAGGGTTCAAGAGCAGCTTACTCGAGAAATTTTAAACTGGTACAACAAGCTGCATTTTAAACAAGTAAATGCATTAAGTTACAAGTTTATTGTAACTGAATTAACCTTTCAATTTTCTTTGGTAATAATTTCTTGTTATCTCATAATTTAATATTAACGAAAGATGAAAAAATTTCTTAATCCTTCAACTTGAAAAAATCTTTTTTACTAACAAGATGTTTTTTTCTTTCATTTTGGTTAGCTTAAATTGTTTATTCTTTCTTTTTATTTAAAATGGCATGCAGCTTAACTTAAAAAGGTTAGAGCTTGTTTATAAGTTACAGAAATCTTTTCGATTTTCATGTTTTCTGTAGTTTGAAAGCTACAATTATTAAAAAGAAGACTCCTGAACTCATACGTTCTTCATTTAGGATATTGGATAAATTTTAATCGTATTGTTAGATTCAGCACTAAAAAAGTTTGGTTGAAGCTATTCCAAGGTATCAATTCCGCTTTCACTAAAAGTTTAATTAATTGCATGTTCTGCTTTTCTTTAAGTTTTTAAATTTCAAACCTTGCACGAGGAGTAAAACTTTTTTTAAATATACTAGGAAATTTCAAACTCGTCTAGAAAAATTTTATTTAATTTGCTAAATTTATAAAATATTTTCTATTTAATGAAATGTGCAGTTTATGAATTCACGTTTTATATCTGTAGTTTTATTTCTTTTTCTCATTTTACAGTAAAGTTATACTTTTAAAAATCTTAAAAGTATTCCCGTTGTTTTATCCTTTTGCAAGGGCAATGCAAACACATTAAAATCCAGAGCCATGGGACTCCTCTTAGAAAAATCAATAAAATTTCCTCTTATTATTTATTTACTTTTTGGTGTAGGAAAAGTTTGGTATTAATTTTAAATTTATAATATAAACCTCTATTTTAAGAATTTATCTGAATAGTATTGGAAAAACTATTCAGAAATATCTAAAAAATTTCTAGCGGATTTCGAACTTCATATATTTTAAAGGAATTGTGCGTCTCTAACATCCGTCAATAGATGGCACCACAAGCAGATATTCCCCCTTCCCCCGCAGCGGTTCTCGTGTTTTCCTTTAGCAAGACTATGCAACTGTTTTTTTAAGCATAACTACTGCATAACTAGACAGTCCTACGATTAATTCTTTCTTCTGCCTTTTCGCACTTTTTGTTCTTTGTTTTTGCGCTTTTTTTATTTATTGCTCATAATATCTTAACCCTATACAGTACGTGTTTCTAAAATCAATTATAAGCTTCAATATTTAACTAAAATTAATAAATAAAAAAATGTAATTATTATTAAAATTTCTAAATTAAAAGACTTTCTCGCTTCAAATGAAAAACATAATAAGTAAATTATTTTATTAATTAATTATTCTATTTTCTTAAATTAGTTGAAAATAAGCAAAAATTTAAATGATACAGCTATGCAGCACCGCCCAATGTAAGGTTAATGAACAAAATTAATAATATAACAACTGACACAAATTGGCTTCATCAGGTTTTTTAAAAAATCTTATCTGAAGTATTAAAATGTATCAAAATATCAAATAAGATTTTTTTTTTAAAGCGTATTCTCTCTTTAACTTGACAGTCCTTTAAATGATCATGGATCCTACGGTTAAAAACGGTTCTACGGTTCTTTTCGTAGAAGTAACAAATGAAGAAAAAAGTTGGCTTCCTTCCTTTAAAAAAGTATACGACAAATATATCATTCTGAAAAAGACTATAATGCACTTTCGCGTACCGTTTAACTGAAACTTAATATTAAAGTTGATGAGTTTCTACTTACCGAATAGTGGATGTCTCAATTCGTTCCTGCTGTTTTTCTGATGGATATCGTAGGAGGTCTAAAATGGACAGAAAGTGCAAAACATCAGAACGCTTCATGATATTTTTAACTTGGTTTCACTTAAAACTATCTTTAATGCTTGCTTCGACATCAACTTGGCTAATATACATGAATTGCTGCACATAGTAACTCTCGATAGCAAATATGTCTATTGTTCACTTACTGATATGAAGATACAGTTTAACTTGGGTAATTCGAAACTGACGGAACTACAGTAAAAATTTCATTCATCCAAAATTTGGAATATGAAAAAATGGGCCTAAAAATGGGTGCAAAAAGAAAAACGATAATTTTTAAACTAAAAATGGCAATAAAGATAAAATTTTGATGTATAACAGTTTTTATAATAATGTAAAATTAATAAACGGTAATTTGAATCAGTAAACCAATAACAATGACAATTAAAATTTTTCAATAATTCAAAAATATCTGTAAATAAGTAACATATTTAATAAAGAAATAGCGTGCAGCACTTTGAATACAGTAGTGCATTTAAACTTCAAAATAAAAAGTAAACTCACTTCTAATGTGGTCAAAGCTTTAAGAAACTGAGAATTTTTTTATTGTTTTTTTAATTGAAAAATAATAAGTTTAATCGCTACATAGAATAAAGCAGACGTATTGAGAACAAGGTACAAAAGTATTTAACTTTAAAAAAATGGTAACTAGTGGGAGAGGGCGAAGAGTTTACAATATGCTCCAGGCTCAACTTAGCTGCTGCGCTACTCAGGAGGTGTTAATATCTAAAAATATGCTAATAATTAAAAATAATTAATTTTTAATTAACTAAAGGGTAATTAATTAATTTTTATTAACACAATAAATTATGTATTAATAGTTAATAAATTATTATTCATATTGTAATTGATTTATTAATAATAATCAATTTATTAATTTATTACTGAAATTCAGTGAAAAACAAGTTTTAGTAAGGCGTGAAAGTAATGCTTGCCTTCAATCTTCGAAAGTATAACTTCACCTGAGGACGATCCAATGCACTTAGCCACAAAATGTCAGTTAAAAGTAGTGTTCTGGCAATTCAAAACTCTCATACTGCAGATGATATTTGATTGTAATGTCATACTAATGGACTCCATTAATGTTTTTAAATTAATTTATTTTAGTTAAAAATGAGTGTAAAATTTAATTTTTAGATTATATACATTTCCTATACTAACTTTAACAGCTGTAGACAATTTTTTATCGAAAAAGAGTCGTGCAATGAGTGTTTAAGTCCGATTAACCTAATTTTTTACATTTCCATTGATCTTCTACTCGGTTAATTAATCCTACCATCGTAAATATTTTCAATAACTTGAAAAGTTTCTTTGATCAACTTGCATATTCAATCATTACACGCTTTTACGAGGATGGATACAAAAATAAGTTACAAGGGTAATAAAAATTATTTATTAACATTAGACAGAAAATACAAAAGGGAATTAAGAGTCATACTTGCCGATCTCTTTTCCACATAATTACGAAATCTATTTAGAAGCTTATGTGAACACAGGACCAACTTGTTTAACCCGGCTTGGTAGAAATCACGTCCCTGCCCATTGAGCCAGTTCTCGGCAGCTGTTTTCACATCACTGTCTGAAGATATCCTTGTTCCAGATAAGTATTCTTTCAATTTTGGATAAAGGAAATAGTCACCGTGAAGACATCCGACTCATACGGCCTGACATGTTGAGTGATGGTGTCATCCTCTTGCATGACAATACCCATATTGTCGCAAAGCTCAAGAATTGCTACAAAAGTTCAAGTGAGAATTTTGGAGCAACTCCCCACCCTATACAGCTTAGATTTGGCACCCAATCTTGGTTTTAAACACCTATCTATCAGACAGTAATGTGAGAACAGTTGCCGAGAACTGGCTCAATGTGTAGGGACGTTATTTCTACCAAGCCGGGTTAAACAAGTTGGTACTGCGTTCTGATAAATGCCTAAATAGATATGGTGATTATGTGGAAAAGTGATCGGCAAGTATGCTTCTTAATTCTCTTTTGAGTATTCTGTCTATTGTTAATAAATAATTTTTTATTACCCTTGTAATCTCCTCGTATTTTACTTGACTTGTTTCGTGTTTGTAAAGATAAAATTTTGTAATTGATTTTTCACTCATTTCCTGATGTACTAGAGTTCTGAAATTCTATGGAGTTGTGAGTTCCTGATGGCAATACAATATCTTAATGTTTTCAGAACTCAATTTACCAATTAATTGCTTAATTTTATTTAGTTTTTATTCAGTGCCAGAGGCGCCATCAGCTAGTGAATTTGAGAAAATTTATTGCAAGATTCCATATTTTTTATAGTAATAAATTATCGTATATATTTAAGACTAAAAAGCAGAAAATAATAAAACTAAAAAGAGTCTATGGAAAGCACACATTTGTTAGACTACTAAAATGTAGAAAAATTTTTTTAATGAAAAATCTAGAGGTCAAAGCAAAAATCGTAAAAGTGTGAAACGCTGAAAATAATGCGATAAGGAAACTAAAGCACAATGTATATCAGGAGATAGAAAATTCTTAAACATTCATTAAAAATTAATGCATATTATGAAAGCGATTAAAATTCCAATTTTCTTAGAGTATTTAAATCACTGCATTACGCTTCTACGATTTTTGCTTTCACCTCCTGATTTTTCATAAAAAATATTTCTACATTTTAATATACTAATTAATAAAAGCGTACTTTGTTCAAAACTTTATTATTATTTTTATTTTTGAGATACTTTTGATAAAAAAAATTATTTCTACATTCTAGTACGCTAATAAACGCGCACTTTGTTAAAACAGTTTGTAGATTTAATTTTTGAGATTTTTATGTTTGCATATAAAAAATATTAGATCTGTCTTGAAACTTAGCTGTTTGTAAACAAATACTTTCAACACCCATTGTAAATGAATGTCAACTGGAGTTACGTTACTTCTGTTTAATTTGACACAAATAGCTCAACATTCGTCATTATAACGTGACATTCTTTTTCTCTTCAGTAATGAATTGCAAATTGTTTTGAATGACCCGGATTCAAATCTTTTTTTTCTAGTTGGTCATGGACAAAGTGAAGGTTTGAGGGCCCAGATCGACACATTTGATAAATTCGTCGATGATGTTTTCAAACACGTGGATATCGTCCGGAAAAGGTTTCCCGACCTAGAGTGCTTTATATGTGGCCATTCAATGGTATGTATGATTTTCAATTTGTTCCATGCGACATTTTTTTTTTGCTTCTCAGAAAAAGTCCAGACATAGTTTTAAAAAAATAAAACCTCGCTAAGCACAGCATTTGTATGATTTCTATTCTTAAGAAAAACTACAGTTCACTCGAAAGAAAGAAGAATTCTTCCTCTTCAAGCACTTCATAAAATAACCGCTTCAGATAGGAATCCTTAGGAAGTACAGACTAAAGTTAGTGTGTCAAAACAAAATCTAATCTTTTTAATGAATCCATTCCTTGAAATCGGAGATATATAAAAACGGGCTGGTTCATTTATTAGAAAGGAGTATTCCAAAGTTACTCTACATATTATTTTCTCGTATACAATATATAGAAAATATTGTAATCGTCAAAAATTTCGAATTCGAGATTTTGATGATTCTCCACGTTTTAGACCTCTTCGAGTCCGAAAGATTTCCATTCCAAAAGTCCATTTTTAGAATTATGTCTGTCTGAACACGATAACACTACTGGATTGAAACATGAAATTTCATGGTTTTTCTACCAAAATTATACGTTTCTATCATATTTTGGACAAAATCCGTCTACAGGAAGTCTGTCTTCTCGTCCATGTGAAAGATAACTCAAAAAAGCAAGGAGCTAAATGGATAAAATCTGGCATAGTTTTATCATCAGAACTGCAGATATCTATCAAATTTAAGACTAAATCCTTTAAAGGGTTGATTGTCTGCGTGTCTATTCATGTGTATGTGAATGCGATAACTCAAAAACATGTCAAGTAAGTTGCATAAAATTCATTATGTGGTCTGGACATCAAAATAGAAGATCTACATAAAATTTTGGATCCATTCGGTCAATGAGAAAATGTCCAAATGCATACTCGATTCTCCTCGGTGTACTACCGCGCATTACGCAATACGAGCCATATTGTTCAAATACACCAGAAAGGCGAGAAGAGAATACTGCCGCTGGTTTAAATAAAAATTCGCATAACGTGTTGATCGGTGCTGGTAATATCCGTGCAAATGGCAGTCTAGGTTTCAGGAGATAGACGTTTTCTCCAGAGGCTTAACATAAATTCTGTCGATTAGATGGTGTACCTTTCTAATGGTATGAGGCAGAACATCTGGATAATTAAATAAAGTATGAGAGATGCATTTATGACATTGGAGTAGATCGGAGAAAAAGATAAAGAGAAGATGTGCAGAGGACTTGGCATATTCTGTGAAAATCACAGTCTTTCATTTACCATCTATTAACGACATTTTTTTGAATGCGTAAATGGTATTGGACGGACTGGGTTCATTGTCGATTGGAAGAGATTGATTTGTTGGAAACGTGTTTTCCTTATAAACTTACCATCAGGGCACACACGATGACATGCACGCTTTGAATGATGCCGCATTAGATAAGCTAGCATGACGTGACTGCTCAGTAGCTTTCATAGATGAACACTGTTCACCATGCTGCTCACCAGCGTGGCGTTATGGGTTTAGGTATGATTATATGCATCAGTTGGTAAAATAATGCATCAATTTCATATTGATCACATAATGAATGGTCAGGAATCTGAATCAGACGATTTTTATAATAAAAATGAGCTCTTATTGCTCAACCTAACCTCGATAAATGAATTACTATCAAATGACATCCAGGGATGCTTTAAACCATGCAGTAATAAGCAGAATTTACAAGCGGCTCTCGTTTCAAAATTATGAGCTGTCAAAACACAGAAGTCGAGTCCATGCATGGTCTAAGATAGGACTGATGATTGTATCGGCCAGGAATTTAAAGGAACATCTAGCAAACTTTCAATCATATGAACTTTAAATATAGTTTTTCAATTATCATGACAAAATATAGCATATCCTTGACTAAGTAAATAATGAGGTCCGTTCACAGTAATTTCAAAACGGGACGTTGGTCGAACCAATCGATCAATCTGTTATAATTAATGCCGTAAAATTATTACACTAAGTTACAGATTATAAGGCCATTCTTACACAGCCACTTCGTCCATTGTAATTTTAATATGGGACGTTCATCGTAGCAATCAATCGATCTGTTTCAATTGTTGTCGTAAAATTATTACGTTTAGTTATAAATTATGAGGTCCATCCACACACAGATATAATTTTTAGGTTTTTTCCACAGCAGTTTCAATACGGGACGTTTATAGAACCAATACATCCATAATTGTCTGAAAATTAGTTCGTTATAACTGGTTTAGATTTTTAAAATCTAATTATTAATTACGTTTCACAGTCCTACATTTCAGTTTTCTTCTCGGGAGAGCGAGCAACAGACTGGTGCAGTTTCTCTTTCTTTGCAAATAACTAAAGGATTCATACCATAGTTCAACTCATTCGTCTTTAACTTGGAAGACTTAGATTTATAATTCACATAAAAACTTCATAATTAACATACAGTGGCTCGTATTTGTTTTTAGACACTTGTGTTTTTGAAATTTACTTATAAAAAACATCATCTAAATATTAAAGGATTTACTTCAAGATTTTTTCATATAAACTTTCTTTTGTCTAAAATAAAAAAAATAAAATTTTAATACCTTTTTCTGAAAAAAAATAATTTACCGAGAAAGTGTTAAATCAATCTCACATAAGTAATTGGACACTTTGAACATTCAACAAATGTAAACAAAAAATATGCAAATAATCGAACATTTTAATACTTTGTTGGGTATCCTTTAGCTGAAATTACACTTTTAATATGTTTTGGCATGGTTTCAGCTAGTTTTTTTTTATAAGATTGTTCAATTTTGTTCCATTCCTCTGTTAATACTGTTTTAAGTTGTTCTTTCGAAGAAATATCATGTTTTCTTGTTCTTTTCTCCAGTTCATGCCACATATTTTCAATTGGATTTAAATCTGAAGAATATGGTGGAGTAAGCGAACATATAGGGCTGTATGTTTGTTATCATTACCTTGATACAACTTGAATGTGTTTTGAATTAAAATTTTTTGGGCTGCTAATTTCATGCTTTCTTTCAGGATATTTATATTGGTCCATATTATTTTCAATGAAAGCTAAATTTCCCATACCAGAGGCAGCAAAACATCCCCAGACCATTATGCCTCCACATCCATGTTTGACAGTTGGTAATAGATTTTTCGGATTGAGCTCTTTGTTGGGCTTTCTCCACACAGTTATTCGCCCATCAGACCCAAATATGTTAAATTTTGATTCATCCACAAATATGACACTTTCCCAAAACGATATATCTTTGTCTACCATGCAATTTGCAAAATCCAGACGTAACTTTCTTGTTCTTTCATTAACGAAAAATTTTCTTCTGGCAACTCTATTGTTGTACCCATATGATCTGATAACTCGTTTAACAGTTTCAGGGTTTACTTTTATTACAAATCTTTTTCTAATTCTGTTATTTCACTCCACTAAGTCTTGGATTTTTTTTTTGATTTTATGCATGATAAAACTTCGATTCCTGGGAGTTAGCTTGTGAGGAGATCCTGATTTCAATGCATTTTCAACAGTTCCACGTAGTTCCATCGTTTCCATCGTTCGCAAACACATCTGAATGACTTACTTTAACAAGTTGTTTTCCGATAGTTCTGATGCTTTTACCATCTTTCAAATGTTCTATGATTAAATTCCTAATAGAATTTGTTGTAACTTTGTAGCGCCCAGCCATGTTCACTTCAAATATTGAAATGTAAACAAAAAAAACTAAATAAATCCATGCCAAAACGTATTAAAAGTGTAATTTAAGCTAAAGGATACCCATCAAAGTATTAAAATGTTTGATTATTTGCATATTTTTGTTTACATTTGATGAATGTTCAAAGTCTTCCATTACTTGTGAGATAGCTCTTAACGCTTTCTCTGTAAATTAATTTTTTCAAAAAAAAATATTGAATTTACTTTCATTAAAATTTGTGGGTTTTATTATAGACAGAAGAAAAATGATATGAAAAAATTTTGAAGTAAATCCTTTAATATTCAGATGATGTTTTTTATAAGTAAGTTTCAAAAACACAAGTGAACAAAAACAAATATGAGCCACTGTATATAAAAAATGCTCTTATGATAATTTAAAAATTTATAGAAGGTTAACAAAAAAATTCCCCACTAAGTCAATTTGAGGTAAAGTTTCAAACAGAAACGTTTCTCATTGACAGTGAAACTGTCCGCCACGGATAGAGTCAGTTGCAGGAGAACACCTAGACTTTCAACAATTATTAATATTTTTTATCACTGACTGAAGTAACGTGGAACAACTTGGGAGAAATCACATGTAATTTTAGTTGAAGACATATTTTCCATAATAAGGAATTTGTCTCGTCAACCTAAAGAAAATTTTCTTTTCTTGACCTCTTGCAATAACATACAAAACTCTCTAGAACTTTATTATGTGAGATAATCGCAAGAATCCGCAATTTTTGGGCCTAGGCGAGACTCAAATTTAGAATAATCCACACACAAATAAAAGAATGAAATCACGAATTTTTCCCCCTCCTTTTTATCCAGCAAAAAAAGAAGAAAAATCAACTTTTTTCTCTTTAAAAAATATGCCGACTTCACTGGATGTAATTGCCTTTATCGCTAAAAAGTCGGTTGTTAAACTTTCAGCACATCATTTTATTTCTTCTGTCATGTTGTTGAAACATGTTTTCTTATTGTATCGAATGTTTATCGAGCCATTTTTTACAGGGTGGAGCAATTTCCATTCTCTCAGCTTTAAGAAAGCCCGACTATTTTAAAGGCGTAGTCTTAATTGGCCCTGCTGTTGTAACAAATCCGGAAGTAGCTACACCTTTTAAGGTGAGATATTCTTACATTTATCTTTTCATTATAGCTGCTATTGACAATTTAACCAACAAACGAAATGAACAGTGAATTAAATAACCAATTCATTCAGACCATTCTACATTTCAAAAATAAATTTTACGATCTAAAAAGCGTAAAACTTTCATCTTTACAGACGAATTAACGCGTCCATCAATAATTTGCGTTAAACGTTAACGACAAGTTACGGTTATTCAGCGGAACTAAGCTAATTCGAAGGTTTTTAATTCGAATTTTTCTCTTGTCCCTTGGAATTCCTAATAGCATAATGCCAAAATATTGTTAATAATTCAAATTTTGGTTAATTCGAAGTCAAAAATTGACTTTATTTCTGAATAGCCCTCGTTAATTAAACACGTCGTTAGCTTGTGTCCACACTGATGGTAAGTGAAGAATTTTTTAAGGTCTTAAATTCACTCGAGGAGTTTATTGCAGTATAATCTAATCAATAAAACTAAATAATAAATTTCTGTTCTAAAAAAAAGTTGAAACACGTCAGTTGCGAATTGTACTGTTTAATTTGATATTTTATTGTACAATTGTTGCCTTCAAAATGCTATAGACACTATTTTTTAATTAAAATCACTTACTTATTTATTGAAACTGTTATTTTTAAAATTGTTAAATATAATATAGCTTTACTTATTAAAATGACTTAACTTTTCATTTATTAATCATAAATTTTTTTATTAAAACTGCTAAATATTAAAAATAAATCTTTACTGATACTTTTAGTTAAAAAATTGTCGTTTTCTCTCGTGCTCCTTTATAGACACAATTTTTCTTAATTCGAATTTTTTGAAAAATCGAATTCTCAGTGTGCATCCGTCAACTCCGAATTAGCCAAGTTCCATTGTAGGATTTGTATTTGTATTAGTCGTCCTTATTATACACTTTCATATAATGCAGTGCATAATACGTTCTATTTTATAAAGCACGTATAATTTTGTTGGGAGTATTTAACACACACGACATAGTGACGATGAAAAATTAATGCAAGCAGCGAAGCGTCAATTGGGTTACGATATGCGACTGCCATTTTGTTTTCCATAACATCTCGGAATTATGTGTAAAAAATTATGTGAATTAGCTTGGAAATTTATTTCTTTGAATTCGTTAGCAAATGTCTCGGCAACTTCTCTATACAGCTGGAGTGGTAATAACTTCTTTGAGGTACTCTTGACACAACATGGAGACTGTGAAGCGAGGTATCTTTAAAAAAATTGCAGCAAATTCTAAAATGCTATGCTCTATGCATCGAACTCCAACAATCTTCGGTTCACACTTGGTTAATTCTTGACGGGTACTCATTATCGAGTTATTCAACTCTTTAAAAGACAATCAAGCGTGCAAAAGAAAGCATTGACAACGGCTTCACTCTTTATACCTTTTTAACGTGATGCGAATGGCACTTATACATTTGCATGCAACTATCCCATGATATCTGGCACTTCAGTGTATATTGTTTAATTTCTATGCCTACTCTCTCAAAGTTTTTTTGAAAAGTTTATCGAAGACCACATTAAAAAATACAACTATTATTATATTGATGAATGCTTGATTTTAATGATGTCTAATATTTTACAGACAGCAGTAGCAAAGATCTTACGATGGGTAGCGCCACAGTTTCCTGTAGCAGCTCTGGATTTGTCTCTCGTGTGTAGCTGTCCAAATAAAGTGAAATCAATGGAGGAAGATCCCTTACGATTTCATGGCTTTTGTAAAGCCGGATTCGGAGCTTCCCTTGTGGACGCTTGCAAGGTAAATTCTGAAGAGATATCATCTTAAAATGGTTATGCAGAACATTTTGCCTTTCGCGACCATTGTAAAATCAGATTCAGACCTCCCCTCGTGAATCCCAGCAAGATGAATTGTGGCAGGGTACTTTCTTTGCAGTGGCAATGTAAAAAAATTTCTCTTTTCTGTCTTTTATGACAGCAGATTCCTCATGGAGTCTTTCTAGACGAGTTCTAGCGAAATACCTTCTTTCAGTGATAACACATAATTTTTATTTCCTTGTATTCAAAGAGAAAGTATTGTAATCGTCAAAAAATTCGATCTGAGATTTTGATGAATCTCCACGTTTTAGACCTCCCCGAGTCCGAAAAACATAATTTTGGAATTGTGTCTGTCTGGGAACACGATAATTCAAAAATGGTTAGAGCTAGGGGGATGGAATTTGGTATGTGACCTTTACACATAATCTGTAGCTTTCTATCAAATTTTGGATAAAATCCTTCCACGGGAAGTTTGTTCATGTGAAAAATATAACTCCAAAATTAAATAGCTACATGGATAAAATTTAGTATACAATTTTATCATAAAGAATGTAGGTCCGTATCAAATTTTGGACCAAATCCGTCAACGCTTTGATTGTCTGTCGGTCTCTATAATCGCATACTTGTGAACACTATAACTCCTAAACGCTATGACTTAGATAAATAAAAATTGACATGAGGTCTGCTAACATTAATTGTAGATAACATTAATTGTAGAATTGTAAAAAAGGCGCAACCGATTCACTCATTTGTCAACACCTGTGTTAGGGAATGGTGCATGTTACTGGCGATTGGTGTATTTTCCCCCCACCCGTGTTAGGGTGGATACGAGAAAGTTTTGAGTAGACCACTCCCGCCGGTTTTTGTCTGTTGTAAAGGCAGATTCTGAACTTCGCCATGAAAGGTTGCTAGATGAGTTCTGGTTGGATATCACCTTGCAGTGACTTTATTAAACATTTTCTCTTCCATCTTTTAACTAAAGTTTGTATGTTGCTGTTAACAAATGAAAGAGTATTGATGTACATATTCAGATAGTTATTGCTTTGTTGACATAAAAGATTCTAATGAAGTTATTCTCAGCTTTTGTGGCTCACCCTCTTAGGGAATCATGAAGTAACAAAAGGAGGCGAGTAACATGGACTAAAAGACAAAAAAAATTCGGGTATTTGTTTTAAAACCAATATAAGAAAGGATATAGTATGCTATATTATCGCAACTATTAAATGCTACTCTTAAAATGAGGCAAATGCGAAATAGTAACAAAAAAAGTATTTGATGTTAATTATTTAACATTCTTCAATGTCATTGGAAGGGTAGTAAGATTCAACAAAACTTACTTATCGTACCTTCTGTAGCTACAATTAAAACTGACATAGAAAGCTGAGTCTCAAGTGCTAAATGTAGCGAACCGTTGTTTTAATGTAGAACGAAGAGTATCTCACTCAAATTTTTTCAATTATATCTTCAAAGTAATAGGATAATGATACAAATAATAGCTTCGATTAATGATCTTTTGGTACCGGGATGATTCTTTCATGATGCATTATTTGAAATAAAGAAGTTTTAAAAGGCACTACAATATTTCAAAATATTAATAGGATTCGCATAAAAGAATTTGTTATTGACTTGTTGGACTGAACAAACCAGAAAATCCAGTCTGTTGTTTTAAATTTCATAGTTATTAGGTGTATAATGTGTCCACCAAATTCACATGGCTTACAGCATATCATAAGAGTTTTCATGTTATTATTGGGAAAAAAATCAGAGCTAAATTCACATTCCATTTTATATTTCCAGGAAATACAGAAGAAAATTCCAGCTATCGCATTTCCATTCATAATTTGTCAAGGAGAGGAAGATAAATTGTGTAGTCCAGAAGGTGCTGTTTTTATGTATGAAAATGCTGCTTCAGAAGACAAAACCATCAAAGTAAGAATTCTTTTTTGACTGAAACTTTTCATGAATTGGAATTCCAGGAATAGCTTTATTGTGAAGATTAAATTACATAATTTAGCCTGTCATTCAATACTTTTTAATCATACTGTCAGTTTATATATTAGAATTTATTGGAATTTCAAGTATTTCAATCTTAGAACAATGCCCATAGTTACATTTTTTCTCTTAGATTAGCATTTTAGAATCAGATTCCTTCCCGAACTGACTTGGGTTTAAAAGTTAAGTTAGGTTAGTTCGTCGGTTTGTTGGGTTTAATGGCGCAGGCGCAATATTTGGCCATACTGCACCAAAAGTATCCAGAACTGACTTAGAGTGAATAACGGTATATCTATAGGATCAATAAGGAATTATTAACAACAACAGTTAGAAAAGCGTTCTATAAATGTCAATTATTTTCTTTGAAATTAATAACTCCCTGAAGAAATACGTCTTTTTTAAAGGCTGTTTCTGTTATGACCTTAAAAGAAAGCAATGGATGGAATAAAAAAAAGCAATAAATTAAAATTTAAAATGTATTATGGAAATAATAAGAAAGGGTAACCGTTAATGCATGCTAATAAATTAAAAAATATTGACAGAAATTTTTGATTTAACACAGAATGCCTTTAAAAATTTTCTTCTAACCACTGCGTTACTTACTGTACATGCGTGCATACATGATTTAAGTAACATGCGGTTACGCATTTTAATTGAGTGAGAATAATTTTATTAGTTTTAAAGTCGCCTTCTTTCTAAAGCTTTCCTGGTTATTTAGCCGATCGAGTTTGTTAAATTTTACGTTTTTATTAAAAACAAAAATAAAATTTAGAAAAATTAATTTTCGAAAATTTTTCAACATACTAGGAATTATAAGTAATAAGAATTGAATTCCTGAGAATTTTAAACGCAAATTTAAAAATCTGAATGTAAATAAAAAATCGATTTCAAGTTCTTTTACGGAACCGCGGTGACGTGGTGGTAGAGAGTCAGTTTTGGGGCTGCGTGTTCGAGACTCGATTCCTCTATTGATCCGCCATTTACTCTATCCTCTCGCGCATGAAATCTGTTGGGATCTAGCACCTTCCTATTGGTGTGGTGTGGAAATATGGAGGGAAGCTTGTAGTTGTAATCCTCGTCATATGACCAGAATACTAAATTGCGAATTCTCTTCCAAAATAGCCCTTATGTAGGTTCAGAACGGGACGCTAATGGAACATACTAAAATTTATATACAGAAAGTTGCATATAATTGATAGATAAACTAGACTTCTCATATGATTACGTCTTGTTGAGTAATCGGAGGTAATCCGAAACAGACTTCAAATCGCATTGTATAATATCGATAAATCTACAATTTTGTGTTAACATCTTTAGAAGAAAGCATGTTGAATTACCAAATTAAGAGCTAGTTCAGTTGTGTTCAGTTATAGGCATCAATCGCTGTAATCATAGTAATTGACAATGGATGACATCTTTTCTTAATTTTAACGAGAATGTTTTATAAAACTTACAAGCAGACATTAACACAAAAAGCGATTACAGATACTTAACGCAATTGTGTAGTTTTCTGAAAGCAAAACCTCTGAAGGTGATGTCGTAGAAACGTCAGGCAATTTGAAAGCTCTAATTAAGAAAAGTTAAGTGGCATCCTCTTCTTCTACTTATATACCCACAGGCAGGAGACTAAGATGCCACTCAAATATCCAACAAAGTATATTGCATTGCAAAAACTTTATTACGGAATATGATTTTATGATGATTGGTGTAAATTAAAGATTTTATTAATTATTTTTATTACTGTAGAACTTGGCTAATTCAAATTATTTAATTTGAATTCGTCGGGAATTCGAATTTTTCTCTGATCTCTTGTATTTCCCATTAACATACCCCTCAGGGGCACATCTTCTCTAGATGTGACGGGCTTCACGACCCCGAGGTACCCTAGTGTCTGGTCTCCTTTCTGGTTTTTCCTCTCCTTGAGTTTTTGCTTTTTCCTTCCTTCCCTCGAGGGTAGGCGAGGGAGCTGTCCATGAGAAGCTGTTGCCACTCTGTTTGCTTCCTGCTTCTCATGGACAGCAACATACCCCCACGTGTTGGCCGTACGTGGCAACCCATTGGACGGGTGGTACATTTTGGTCCCTGGTGTATCAATCGGCTGGTATCCCAGGCACTTGGCTGGTCTGTTCAAGGGGATCAAGCGACAGTGGTCAACTTCTGGGACTCTGCGTTAAGGGCGGTAGACGTTCCTGGAAGTGATCCTTAGCGTGTAGGCCCTGGCTAGCATACAAGGCAAGTACTGAGGCTGGGGATACCCAGAGCCAGCAACTGCCTTCCCTTGTTGGGCTCCGCGGTGGGCGGTGCCGTCGGGGCCCGAATTCTTATCTCTTATCACATGGGTTCTTCCGTTAAACAAACCGACCTGAATATTTCGTTGAAATCAAATGAATTTCCAAGACGTCTCCCAAAATTCCTTGTTCTTCATAATGAAGAGGGTAAACTGAAAAATATGTCTCCTTTCCTAATTCAAAAGCATATATATACCTTTGCTGGAAATGTACAATCGGTAAAAAAAATGAAATCTGGTGATTTACTAGTAGAATCTTCCTCGCTTCAGCAATCTGAACAACTCTTATCCATCACAAAATTTGGTGACATTCCAATTACAGTCTCTGCTCATGCATCTCTCAACTATACAAGAGGAGTGATGTCGAGTGACGAGTTTTTGATGGTTAGTGACTCAGAATTTGTATCGAAGCTTAAAGCTCAAAAAGTGATTGCAGCACGTCGCATCACTTTGAAAAGAGATGGACAAATCATCCCAACTCGTCATGTCATATTAACGTTCGACACACCAGTTCTCCCGAAAAAAATTACTGCCGGTTATATTAGTTGTGACATCCGTCCTTACATACCAAATCCTGTTCGCTGCTTCAAATGTCAGCGATTTGGGCACACTAAAACTGCATGCCGTGGATCCTCTGCTCTCTGTCCCCGCTGTTCTGAACCGGGACACGAAGAAACAATTTGTCAAAATCCGGAAAAATGTTTTAATTGCAAGGGAAATCATGCTTCCTACTCAAAAACTTGTCCCAAATGGAAACAAGAGAAGGAAATTCAATCCATTAAAGTGACCAGAAATATATCTATCCAGGAAGCACGTAAAATTGTACATGAGAGAACTCCTAAAACAAACCACTCGTACTCTGCAGCTTTGAAAACGATTAAAAACCCGGGCACACCTCTTCAAACAATTCGGACTCCAACAGACACGACAGATCCAAAACCTTCCATTTCTGCAGCAAAAAATGAAGAAACTATTACGGTAAAATTATCAAACTGGTTAGCATTACTTAAAGCTCATAAACTCTCTCTGGAAAAGGAAAAAAACAAATGACAAAAAACAGGAATTTCTCAAACCGGCTCCTAAAACAAGCGGCCAAAGAAAGACCACACAAATTCTACGGGGACAAACTCAAATGTGAAAATGAAATCAAACCCCAATAAAACAAAATCTCAAAACAAAGAGTCTGAGAGTGATCTGCAGACATCGGATAATTCTATAAGTGAAATGGAGCTTAGTGAGGAGGTTAATTTAGCCTCCTTTAAGTCTCCAACAATTATCGACTCCAATTTTAAACCCAAATTTTTTAAAACACCTAAGTAATGGCACTAAAAATTGTTTCTTGGAACTTCCATGGCTTGCAAACTCATAAAGAGGACATCAAATCGATAATTAATAAATTTCAACCAATTTGCTTGGGTTTGCAGGAAATTTATCTGAAACCCAATTTGTCTGCTAAATTCAAAAACTATATCACACAGAGAAATGACTTTCAGCAAGGTTCTCGAGCATCTAGGGGTGTGTCCTGCCTAACTTCATGCCAAATACCTTCCAAACCAATTCTTTTAAACACACAGTTACAAGCAGTTGCTATACAAATTGAACTAAATAGTCGAATAACAGTATGCTACTTGTATCTCCTCCCCAGAGTTCATATTGAGCAGAGACATCTTGATGAGCTAATTCGGCAACTCCTAGCCCTTTTTTTCTTGTTAGGCGATTTTAATGGCCGTAACACTCTTTGGGGTAGTACCGACACAAATCCAAGAGGATGCCAAATTGAAACTTGTTGAGGACCATGGTCTGTGCCTCTTGAATGACAATAGTTATACACACTTTCATCAGGCTTCTCAAACATTTCATACAATTGACCTCGATATGTTCTCCTTCTCTGGTTCCATACTGGAAATTTTCAACCTCTACAAACTTGTTTAATAGTGATCATTTTCCAGTTGTACTAACATATGTAAAAATTGACTTTCCATTCCCAAAACGACCAGTTAAATACATCTTTGGAAAAGCAGACTGGCCATTACTTGAGTCCTTGTGTCAATTAACTCCAAACATGGTCGACAAAGATTCAATAGATGTTGCAGTTAACACAATTACTGATTGCATAATCTCATCAGCTGATAACAGTATTCCCAAAACATCGGGGAACATTCCAAAGCTATGCAAGTCATGGTGGAATACTGAATGCGACACTTGCCAAAAAACACTTGAAAAGGCTTGGTATAACTTCAGGAGATATCCCACCACTCACAACTTAATTAAATTTAAAAAGGCTGGAGCCAAATTCCGTCAAATCAGAAGACGAAGTATGAACACAAAATGGTGTTCCTATGTAAACTCCATCACTAGACAAGTTTACTCAAAAATAGTTTGGGACAAAGTAAGAAAAATCTTCGGTTGTTATTTCGATACACAGAATATATCGTTTTTAAATTATAATGGACAGGTCATTTCAGATGCCAAAGAAATTGCAAATGTAATAGGTCAAACTCTGTCTGAAATATCAAGCGAATCCTCTTATCCAAATGATTTTATTGCTTTTAAAAAATGTGAAGAACAAAAATCAGTGGATTTTCTTCCTTCATATGCAGATTATAACTCTACCTTTTCATACCATGAACTGAAAAATGCGCTAAGGAAATCCAGTCCAACATCACCTTGACCAGATCAAATTCATAATAACATGCTTAAACACCTTGGTGAATCTTCTTTACTAACAATTCTACTTTTGTTCAATAGAATCTGGCAAGAGAGGGTTTTCCCACTTTCCTGGCTAAAAGCTATAGTTGTACCCATCTCTAAACCAGGAAAGGACAAGCAAGACCCGAATAATTATCGACCAATCGCTTTGACAAGCTGTCTCAGCAAGTTATTGGAACGCATGGTTAGTGCCCGACTGATGCATGTTTTGGAGAGGAGTAAATGGTTTGTCCCTTCTCAAAGTGGATTTCGTAGAAGGCGAAATACCCTAGACAATTTATTGAAGCTGGAAATGGCCATTCGAAAAGCCTTCGTGCGCAAAATACCTTGTGTCGATATTTTTCAACATCGAAAAAGCGTACGATCGCACATGGCGATACGGAATTTTAAAAGATTTGTCTGACATTGGTTTAAAAGGAAACTTGCCACTTTTTATTAAAAACTTTCTACAGACAAGAATCTTCCAAATTCGCATTGGTAACATTTTATCGGATAATTTTCATCTACAAGAAGGCGTCCCACAAGGAAGTGTTCTAAGTGTGTTATTGTTTATCATCAAAATTAATGGCATTGTGTCAAAACTTCCTGCATATGTCAATAGTACGCTTTTTGTAGATGACATACAAATACACTGCGCTGGTGATGACATGGGCTTTATTCAAAGGCAATTACAAGGTTAACAACATGACTGATTGGGCATCAACGAATGGTTTTATTTTCTCGCTACAAAAAACAGTCTGTATGCATTTTTGTAGAAGGCGAGGATTGCATCTAGATCCAGAATTCCAGTTAAATGGGTCACCTATTCCTATTGTTCAGGAGACTAAATTTTTAGGAATTGTCTTTGATAGAAAACTAACATTTCGTTCACATATCAAACACTTAAAAACAAAATGCATCCGGACCTTAAACATCATGAAAGTCCTGTCGAGCACCTCTTGGGATGCGGACAAAGTTTCGTTGATGAGGATCTATAGATCTCTTGTTCGTTCGAAGCTGGACTATGGAGTGCCAGTATATGGCTCTGCTGCCAAGTCCACTTTAAAAATGTTAGACTCGGTCCATCACCAAGGACTTCGTATAGCTACTGGGGCATTTAGAACTACTCCAATTCCTAGTCTTCATGTCATAAGTGGTGAACCATCTTTAGAACTTCGACGCCACAGACTATCTCTCTCGTACTTTTACAAAATTAAGAGCGATGAGTCTCATCCTCAATATTACAAGGTTATAAGCCCCATTTTTGGGTTTTTATTTTCAGTCAGACTATCTTTTACTCCAACTTTTGGCTTCAAAATTGGGGGACTCTTGAGGTACTTTGAAATTGAAGACTTTCCAGTGGTCTCAAATGTTGAAGATCCCCCTCCTTGGAAGGAGACGCAACTTGATTTTATTGACGATTTTTTTACACTTTTTTAAACCAAGTACATCGGATATTGTATTTCAGCAACATTTCTATGACCACAGGTAAGACTACTCTGATTATGTCCCTATATACACCGACGGTTCGAATTCTGACAATCATGTCGGTTCGGCAGCTGTTTTTCCAGATTTCACAATCGCCGAGACACTTCACCCTTTCTGCTCTGTTTACACATCTGAACTCTATGCGATCTACTTGGGGCTTTTGAAAATTAGTACACTGAATTTTAAAAAAGCCATTATTTATGCAGATTCTAGGAGTGGCATTAATGCTCTAAGAAGTGCTAAACATAATAAGCGTCCTTTAGTGATGCAATGCCTTCATCTCCATCATACACTCAAAAAAACCAAAATCGAATACTGTTGGATTCCTGGACATGTAGGAATTGCAGGTAATGAGCGTGCGGATAAGGCCGCAAGGAGTACTAATGCATCTCGAGAAGCGTTTGTGCCTTTGATGCCTTGCAGGCCGTTAAGCTATCTCAACATCGAGTATGGCAAAGAATCTGGGACGGGCAGTCAAACAATAAACTTTATAAAATTCAGTCAATATATTCTTTATAAAATCAAAGGTTTTGGAAACCTCACTATTAGGAAACACGTCATTTTTACAAGGCTAAGAATAGTACATACATTTTTAACTCATCGCCACCTTTTACATTCTGATCCAGCCCCAATATGTAACGGGTGCAACTGCATTTTAAGTGTTGAGCATATTTTATGTCGGTGTAAAAACTTTTATTCTCAAAGACAAGTTAACTTTGTAGCACATATCATTGATTTAATTGACATCTTGGGGATCAATCCTTGCGTCAATGTTTTTACTTTTTTAAAGGAAGTACATTTTTAAAAATTTATTTAGTTCTCTCAATTGCAACATTTTATAATTTTTATGTGATTTGAAAACAACGAACGTTTGGCGCAGTATGGCCAAATTGGCCCTTGTGCCATTAAAACCAAACAAACCAAACCCATTAACATAATATTAAAATATCATCAATGATTCAACGTCAAAACCAAGAAATTCAAAGTGTATAGAAGTCACCTCGACCTGGAGCTAACCCGTGCGGTAAAATCTGAATGACCGGAACGCCAAACAGCAATTCGGGCACTAAAGTTGGAGTCCTAACGGCCATCATTGGCCAAGTCCAACTTCTCCCGTAGGAGGTATGTCCCGGAGTGAGGTGACTACCCCACAACTTGTTATATCCTCCGGGGAAGTGAGAAACCGTTTACTTTTCCGGCGGCTTCTCATCCGTGTACTCGCGGTGCCCCACCCCCATATGGAGAAGGAATTGAAAAAAAAGCATGTTCTTATTTCTGAATTGTTTTTGTTAAATACTTTCATACCTTCTGTCCACCCTGTCTAATTTTATGTGACAATGCATTGAATCAGGAAAGAATAGAAATCGAATTAGCCAATCTACACTGTATTATTTATGTAAAGATTTTATTTTCTGTTGATTTAAGTTCAATATCTTTTTTTTCTTCAGATGTACCCGAAAGCTTATCATAGCCTTCTTTGCGAGCCAAACGGAATTGCAGAAGCTGTAACACAAGACATTGTTGAATGGCTGTCGGCAAGATCATAAGCCAAGAAATGAAATAGCTAGCAATCTCCTTTTAAAGACGCTGTTTTGAAGCGATAGGAACTTACTCATATTTTAACCACTTGTTATTTTTTTTCTGAATTTGCGTGTTCGTGGTCTATTGTTGTACTTTTTACTTAAAGCAATCAAAATTGGAGACGTGCACACTGAAGCCTTAGAAATAGGAGACGTCCACAGAGCAAACTTTGCATGTTGGTTCATTTCATATTAAGTCGTAAATAGAATTTCTCTTTCTAGAGAAATCGACTACATTAATTTTTACAAGTAAATTCTCGCCAAGTATTTCGCATAACCAGATGACTGATCGCTTGAAATGGATTATAACTGTGTTTTTATCAAGTTTATTGTAATTTTGTAGAAAAAGTTCGTTTTTTATCATTTAGATTTCAAAATTTTTCTTTTTATGTAAATTCTTTTCCTGCAGTGAGCTTATCTAGATATATTAATACGTTCAGTTTTAACCTTATATCATCAATTAAAAGATCAGAAGCTAAATTATTTTTTTATTCATAGGTCTGGGCTTAAAACCACGAATGTTGCTAAAACATTTGCTTATAATTTGGAAATTTTCTGACTTTGATCTGAAACAACTAGTCTCCTCAACTACTTATATAATTTTTTATAATTAAAAACTGATTTTTTAAATACTTCATGCAATGCTATTTGAGCATTGTTTGTTGTGCATTGTAAAGACTATTAAGTTGTGTAACATAAAACTTTCTAACCACAGGAGCAGCTGAACAGTACATGAGCATGCCAAAACTGGTCGTATTTACACTTTAAAATAATTTTCGATAACAAATTTTACTTTTCATTCTTAAGCCGTTAACAGCTAGTATGGTCGAATTATATTGAAGGAGACATTTGCCTATTCAATTTCATAATCTGTTCAAAAGTTAATCGAACACAGTAACCAAACAAAAACTCTCTGGTTCAAATCAACACTGACTGATCTTCTGCCTTCTAGCAACATGGATGGCTATTTGTTGAGGATTTCTTTTAACTCTGTCATAGTTTTGCATCAGTTTGAAATTCTGACACTGCTATGCTGTGTGATGATAGAGCTTGAAAAATATCGGTACGTTTATATCTTTACTAGAACATTTAAGAATTTTAACTGCTTGGTTATTTATTACGAATTACTCGGTTAAGTTCATCATTTGTTTCCTCAATCAACTTCTATGCTTTTTTAGCTTATGTTGAATTTCTAGGTTACCATAACCATATAATGGTTTTCATTCATTTAAATGTTAAAAAAAATTTCAAAACGTGTAGCAAATGAATGGTATTAGAAAATTTAATTTCTTGGCAAGCCATTTGATCATTTTTCTTTATCATAGTTTCAACCCAAACCTTATATTTCTTGCTGAAAGCTTCTGTAATACATTTAAAAACATTTCTAATTTCCAATGGGTCTCAGCTGCATATGAAATAAAAATAAATAAATAATATAAGACAAATCCTTAGAAACTACTGGGAAGAGTCTAAGAATTTTCAGAAAAAAATCTTTTCTATTAGCGAAACTTTGCATTTCATTACGATAAAATTGACTTCCAAAGATTTTCGCTTTCTCTGTTCGAACACTACTTTAAAGCATGAAAAGAGACAGAAGATTATCAAGAAATGACGAGGTAAATTTGTGAGAAGACATTAAAGTTAATTTCAATTCATAAAATGTTCTATTTGTCTAATGTTATGGTTCAAAAATTCTTCCGCTGATATATATCCCAAGTCACAAAGCTTTTTTTGTGATTCTGTACTTAAAAGGTCAGCAAAGGTTCAGCAAAATCTTTATCTGATGCACATGATTTACTTATAAGAGAGCATAAAATATATAAATTTTCACTTTAGGATTTCTTATGTGGATTTTATTTTTGTCTGAATTTCGAAAATAACTTTCTTACTCAGACGTAATGAAAAATAAAATTCATCTTTTTCTCTTCTAAATCGTGAAGTTTTATATTCTTCTCACTTAAGAAATCAAAAAAAATTCTGACATAAATATCTTAATGAATATATTCATATACACAAAGACATCCTGTTCGTCTCACAATTTGTGAAACTTTATCAATTAGACAGCCTGTGATGAATAAAATACGATTAGATGTTTAAAGTTTCGATGACATGCTTTCCCTCTTTCTTCCAATCAAAAGACATAAAAGTCTGAAGAATAGAACTCGCTGCATTCTGTAAATTATTGTATTTTATTATTTGAGTTCAAGAAGTCAGAGGATCATAAATGATAAAAGAATAGTCTGGTTAAAATCTTGTTCTGCGAAATAACTGAATTATCAGAGAAAAGTGTCATCAATGCGCACAATATGTACACTGAATTACATCATGCATAAGTAAGGACCAAACAATGAGCTTTGAAATATCTTTAATGTGTTTCTGTCTTTGGTTTCGTTTCTTCTTCTAATCGACACCATCTCATTCTGATTCTTTGGTAACAGTTTATAGCTTCACATATTCATTTCAAAGTATTCAAAGTGTTTTGTTACTGTAACACTAATAGCCCATATTTTTTATTTCTGTGAGCCACTTCATGATAAAAGAGAAAGAATACACATGGAAATATAAGCATAACTTATATCCTTTTAAGATAATTTATAAATTTATCTTAACATAACGTACAAATTATAGTTTCCTGCTAAGTGGACTTGAAAGACTGAATGATGAAATGTAGTTAATAAGCCATGGGCTTTTAAAAATTTCACAAGTAAAAGAAATGGAGTTACCATATATACAAAAAAACCTAGGAAAGATGAACCTTACAATATATTTATTGGTGCCCATGGAAGTTTAAATCAAATCAGCCTTTTCTTTCACTGCCATAAAACAAAATTTTTCTTATTGAATCACCTACTGGGAATCCATAAAATCTTTATACATGTAAAAAACTACAAACTAATCAATTTAAATTTCCCAAAGATAAAACTGTGTTAGCACAATCAAAGTATTCAGTGACTAGACCCAACATTTAAGAAACTATTTCTTATGATATACGTCCAGATGGATCCCATGGAAGTTAGACCATGACACTCGATGATTGACTCTTATGGTTTCATTTATTGATGTTTCCTCGCGGCTCACTTATTTCCAGCTAACTAATTGTAATTTTCTTAATTAAAAAATCACTTGTTGGTTGAGCTTGTCTCGTTCACCTGGACATTTTTTATGACCATGCATTATCGTATAAGGTATATTTAATTTCTTGGTGATCATTTTCGAAACATAGTTTCAACCCAACGTGTTTGTTTCTGGATGAAAATCTTTGTTAAGGATTTCAAAACATTTCTAATTTCCATAGGGCCATTGCTTTTTACGATTACATTATCATATATCCTATGCATCAACAATTATTATTTCTGCTTATTTTTGCAAAATGCTTGTTTGGGGAAGGTATCCTTCGGATCTCTTTCGGATGAACAATTTGAAAAGGCAAGTTCACCATCAGATCTGCAGTGATACGTGCAATTGTGGTGGTTAACTTGGATGGTTCTGCAGTCACCCTTAAGACTGGAAATGAACAACTTTTATGCTGTTTCCAATCTTTCAGACTATACAATATACATTTCGATGCATTATAAAAAACATCACCATTTTAATATCCGATCTGCGAAGTTATTGCTTTTACCCTCTATAATATCATTTCAGTTAGTTCACAGTATGTTTATATTATTCACTTCGTAATTCCATCATTGTATAAAAAGAGATTTCATTAAGTATACAACACGTAGATGTCATCTTTATTGTAGTTTAAATAAGGAAGTGCTTAATAATTTCTAAGCTACTACTGTTTTTATAAAAGAAAAATCTTTTGCTTGAAATCTCTGGAAACATACGTGTACCGAAATTCCATCTAGGAAAAGAAGGAAATTTCTTCTGCTGTCTATGACTATTTAGTCGGATGCTTATGCGAACGATGCAGTATGAAATTATTCTCGGTAACTTTTTTAAGCTCATACTTTATATCTTCTTAATTTAGCTAAGCTCACACACTTTCCTTTTCATTAAATCACCAAACTCGCATTTAACTTTTCATTAAATTAGTTAAGCTCACAATTTAGTTATGAAATAAATGCTAGCTGACTTTTATTGGATTATTACTGCAAGTGACTTAGAAACTTTTGGTATTTGCGTCTAGAAAATGTACAGTAACGCTCAGTAAAATACTTCAGTGTAAGAAGCATTTCAGAGTTTGTTTTTCCCTGTATCGCAAACAAGAATTTATTAGAATTAATTTTTTAATAAAGACACCAGACAAAAAGTAAGTGTATTATGAAGTCTTCCACGCCATTTTGTATGAAGTAATACCAAAGAAGTTTGAAAGTAGGTCTTCAATGGATTACCAGCGCACACTCTAATATAATTAACTCGTAATATAAGAAAAATGTAATAGCAATTACACTGGAATTTGGCTAATTCGAAAGTTTTATATTCGAATTCGATTTTTTTTTAAATTTTTGTCTGGTCACTTGAATTTCCTATTTGTATAATGTTAAAATTTTGTCTGTGATTCGAATTTATTTTAGTAAATTCGAAATCAAAACTAAAATTTGTAAAAAAATGTTTTTATTTCTGATATGTTTTCGTTAGTTAATTATGTTCGTAACTTGCGTCTTCAATGATTGCATGTTAATAATTTTTTAAAGTTCGATGAGTTTTATGCTGTATAATGCAATCAATCAAAAAATAAAAAAAATTCTCACATTTTTAAAACTGAACATTTTAGCAGTGAACTGCTCTGCTTATTTTGAAGTCTTATGGAACAACTCTATTTGAAATGGAGTATGTTTAAAAAAACTAAATTAAATGCAACAATTTTTTATTACAAAATAATATACCATTTCATAACTGTTTTCTTATTAAAATTACTACTCATTTATTGAAATAACTTCTTAAATTAATTAATAAATTTTAAGTAAAACTTTACTTATTGAAATTACTTACTGCTTGTTTTTCGATTATGTCTTATTTGCTTAAACTGTGAAATATTAAAAATCTTATCTGCTAAATATCTTATCATTAAATATTTTATCTGCAATTATTATTAAATATCTTATCTGCAATTTTACGTATAAAAATTATCATTACTCTTGCTGTAATTTTTTAGACCTAATTTTTCTTAATTCGAATTTTTTAATAAATTGAATTTTTCTCGTGGCCAGCTTTGGATTAGCCAAGTTCCAATGCACTATTTTTTATTCACTTTAGTAAGTGTTAATATATTAGTATCTATTTAGGAACATAATATATCCTTTTGCAAAGATAATAGCAAGTCAAGACTCCATCTGATGTCATTTCTAATGTCTAGAATTAACAGATGTCTTTATGTCTAAATAGCAATAATGAAACTTATTTAATGATTAGACTCTCATGAAATAGCAAAAAATGTATGTTATTTTTTTGATATAATCGAAATTTCGAAAAAGAAGATGCAAAATAATTTTGAGCCTTTCTCAGTGCTACTATTTCTGTTGTTTGAAACACCATTGCTAAATAAAAATACTACAGCAGATACGCTATTTAACTATTATTCTTACACTGTGTACCAAGAGAAAGAAAGTGGAAGTTAAATATTATTTCATCAATATTTTTTTTATTATTATAAAGTAACGTCATTTTATAAATCATTTCCACTGTTTGAAAAATGAACAAATGTAACTATTCATTTTTGTTTAAGTTCCATCATTGAATGATTGGTACTTTTTGTACAGTACTTATTGTTGAAGAATCGATAACAATTTGTGATAAAAGTTCCACTAGCATTCCATGAGCATGGCGTGATACTATGGATCTGCTTCTATCAGATATGAGTAAAATATTTTGAAATGAAGGCTACCTTTCCTCACGTGTGGACTACTGTGTGATTCAACTACAAGGCTGTAAACTTTATTTTAATAAATGTTTGACTGATTTATCGTTTTGATTTTATTCTAGACGAATTTCTTTATAAATCATTCATAAATTGGAGGGTTCAGAGTTAAAGTGAACTTAGTTCATGTTTTGCTCATTTTTCTCTAACACTGCCATGCTAATGTAGAAATGTTATACGTGGATGGATAAAAAAAAGTTTACAAGAGTAATAAAAAAAATATTTATTAACATTAGATAGAAATGCAAAAGGGAATTAAGAAGCATACTTGACAATTACTTTTCCACATAATCACTAAATCTATTTAGGCATTTATCTGAACGAAAGGACCAACTTGCTTAACCCAGCTTGGTAAAAATCACGCCCCTGCCCATTGAGCCAGTTCTCGGCAGCTATTTTCTCATCACAGTCTGAAAAGAACCTTGTTTCAGATGAGTGTTCCTTCAATTTCGGAAAAAGGAAATAGTAATAAGCCATCGTGAAGCCATCCTACACAAACTACCAAGCATGTTGAGTGATTCTTCTTCTGCATGAGACTACCCATACTGCTCACAAAACTCAAGAATTGCTTCAAAAGTTCAAGTGGGAAGTTTGTATCCCCCCCATACAGCCCAGATTTGGCACTCAATCTGGATTCGAAACATTTATCTGGAAAAAGGTTCACTTCAAACAGTGATGTGAAAACCACTGCCGAGAACTGGCTCAATGTGCAGGGACGTGATTTCTACCAAGCCGGGTTAAACAAGTTGGTTCTGCGTTTAGATAAATGCCTAAATAGATTTGGTGATTATGTGGAAAAGTGATCGGAAAGTATGCCTTTTAATTCCCTTTTGTATTTTCTGTCCATTGTTAATAAATATTTTTTTATTACCCTTGTAACCTTTTTTTGGATCCATCCTTGTATTTTCTGTGTAATTAAGATTCAAGTCCGTAATTCAATTTGTATCCACCAGGCAGCAAGAACAAATAGAAGTCCATTGTTGTTTTAAATGCATCTAATCAATTCTGAGATCTGTTTTCTCAGAAATGAATCTCATGGATTTGCTTCACTTCAGCTCTGAACCCTCCATATATAAAAGTTATTGTATGCAATTTGTTCTGCATAAATCTTTTATGAATTATAAGTCTTTAATGCAATTTGTGCCGATTCTTTTGCACAGACTGATTTTTGTAAAACTCTTATTTGATACAAAAAGTCAGGATGATATAGATGCACAAAAGGCGTGATTAAATCGGCAAATATACTTGTATTAAAGATATACTAAAGATGTACTTATATTATATAAAAGATATACTAAAGATGTACTTATATTATATAAAAGATATACTAAAGATGTACTTATATTATATAGCAGCATGAAACAAAAATTTTAAAAATGCCTTTTTTAATGTAAAAGAACTTTGTTTAAGAATGGAGTGAATTCATGTAACGTTATAGTCATATGGCAAACGTAACTGAACATGCCGTCTAACATTTAACTTCAAGCTGTTTGGTGACGGTGTGACGTCACGTACATTTTTCTCTTGCATGAAGCGTTATGGATTCCAAACTTTAATAGGGGTGGAACATTTAACGTGCATTACGTCATCATGCATTGACCCCGTCAATAAATAAACTGAACACTTTTATAGACATTTTTATATCGCACATTACGTTTGTATATCACATATTATTTGTTGTATCTCGTATTACGTTGTTATATCACATATTACGTTTCCATCACAAATTAGGTTTTTATATCACATAATACTTGCATTCTTATGTCAATCATTATACTTTTAGTGGAATGTCTTTAAATAAAATAATCATTCAGATATTAGAAAGTATTTTCTAATTAAAGTAATAATCCCGTAATATGTATTCAATGATATGTATCGCCCAAAAGTTAGAATTATTTTCAGTCTTTTTCTTAAATGAAATAAACACAACAAAAACTTATTTATAAAACATTTTACTTCAAATGTACCCTCGTGCATCAAATCCAAACAACACAAGAAATGAACAGAAATGGTAAGGTGAACGAAATAAACTCATATAAAAATATATTCATAAATTAAGAAAACTTTACAAGATGAAATTGATCACTGGATGTGTGGAGGTCAACCTAGACACCTGGGTTCAGGGTCATCCGAACAAAATTCTGAAAAGAAACAAAAAAAGTTTTAATAGGTGTGAAATAAATTTGATAATACATACGGTTAAAATGCATGTCTAAAATTTCATTAGAAAATTGAATTTAAGCACACAGATCTCAAAACTTATATTACTAAGAGAAAACAATGAATATTAATAAAACAATTTTACAGACAAGTACTTATAATGCATTATGCTACATTTTTTGGATGACCTACGTGTTAGGACACGTAATTAAATAAAAGTCTTATAGTTAACAATACTTTATGCAAAATAACTTTCACCTAAGGATTGTTAATTTTAGTAGCGCGTTATAAATCAAGATCATGTTCGTATTTTTTTTTGCTTCCTGATGTTAGAAAATCTGACACAATCAACTTCCATCGTATTTCACTTGTCCAGAATTCAGTATAACGAAACTCAACTTTAGAATTATTTTTACATTGCATACGAAGTATAAAAAGAAAATATATTGTGATAGGCGAAAAATTCGACCTCAAAATTTCGATGAATCTCCACATTTTAGACCTCCCTGAGACTAAAAACACCATTTTTGGAATTACGTCTGCCTAGCTATGAACACGATAAATAAAGAACATATCGAGCTAGATGGATGAAATTTGGTATACGAGCTTGACAGAAAAATTGTAGATTTCTATCAAATTTTGGACGAAAACAGTAAACGGAGATTCCGTTTGTCCATGGCCATGTAAATGTGGAAAAGATAACGCAGAAACGAAAAGATACAGATGGATGGAATTTAGCATATGGTTTTATCATAAGAATGCCATATCTGTATAAAATTTTGGATACATTACGTCAAAAGATTGATCATATGTCTGCTTGCATATTCGTGTGAATGTGAACGGGATACTTCAGAAAGGCAATGACTTTAAATCAATGAAATAGGATGTATAGTCTTATCATCAAAATTGCAGATATGTATCAAATTTTGGTTCCAATCAGATGAAAGGAAGACGTCCAAAATGCAAACTCGGTTTTAATCACTATACTGTAAGCTCAAAATGCTCCACAGTTGTGTTAGTATATAAGGAAGTCCAGGGGAGAAGTCCGCCGCTGGTGAAATTTGAGAAAATGTTATAGTGAGAGGATATATAATATATTATAGGTTTTTGGAGTGATTGACGAATTGCCTTCTTCGAAAACTAGTGGATTAATACGACTATTTTCGGTTACAACCAATAGTTTCGGAAGTCTTGATATACAGTGTATTTTTAAGACTGTTAGTGGATGCTAAAATATGAAAGAAAATTTCGTATGCAATTTTTGTGTAACATGAATTATTTATGTATTTAATGAGATATCATATTTATATGTCGGGTACTAAAGATTAAAACTGCAGAAAAAAAACTAGCGTGTGAGATTTTTACATTAAAAGAGGAAGTAAATGTTAATGAGTTGGTTTATTATACGTCCACTAATGCAAGATTTTACATTATTATATTCCATTTTTTCTTAACGATAAAGATTATTATTAAAAGCAAATATGATATATGAATATTAAATATGGTGTCAAGTGTATATTGTATTGAAATATATTCACTATAATAATTCATCACAATTGAGGTAAATCTAAATAATTAGTAAAGTATTGCGAAATAATGCACAAAGTTCTCCTTTAATTTTCTGCTGCTCCAAGGTATAGAGTAGCCTCTTGGTTATAGTAATGATGAAATTTTCAATTCTTTTCTACAGATTTTAAAAAATATTTTTAATTGTTCGAGGATTATTGACAGAAATGTAAACAGTTTGAAAGATGTATTTTAAATTAGAAACTTACTTAGCGTTCTTTAATAAATGACAGTAGAGGATGAAACTTATGTAGCGGTCTCTAATGCATGACAATAGAGAATTACTAAACGGAATAACTAAGTGTGATTTGGACGACATGAAAATTTGTGTTAATAAAATATAAGGTGGTATACGCCATTCGGGCACGGAATAAACATATGAATAAGACGATAATGTTTCTTTATATATAATTTTGTGTGCTCTATAAGCATCTTACTCAAATTTTCAGAAACACTGGAAAGACTTGGTTATGAAATATGTGGTCACTATAATGAAATATATTTTATTCCTTGTTTATAAATATATAAAATATTTATACTGATCTTATATGAAAACATATAACACTGTAGTATAACTTTACTGCAAATAAGTATTATTTTAATATAATTTGTTTGTGGAAAGTTCGGTAGCATGATGTTTGATTATGATGCAGATGATTTTGAATGTGACAATTTATTGGAAAACGAGCCAGATTCTTGATACTACTGATAAAAAAACTGAGTCGGATAAATAAAATATAATTGCAGTTTGGTGCAAACTAAAAGTAGAAAGCCGGTGATTGATTAGTAGAGTTACATGGCGCAAGAACCAGATGCAGCCATGCTGTTTCAAAGTAGGAAGGCTGAATCCTTCATTACCACCGATTTCATTTTTAGGAAAGACCAGAACGTCTATAGAATTGAGAAGAGTAATTCCTTTATTTCGTTTGCTTTTCTCTAGGAAACATCCGAGCATTATAGGGTTAGTATATCATTCATGCTACTAATATCAACAAAAAATCATTCTTCATTGTTCCATTTGTAAACATTAGATTTAAGAAGCTCACGAGGCGTAAAAGTCACGTTTTTGAATGCGAGAAGTAAACATAACGCCTTTCAAATTATCACATGAGAAGCTAAGTAGAATGTTTAAATGGAGCTAATCTGCATATTTTTGCATAAAGTAAATATTGTTAAGGCAGACGAGATGACAGATACACCCAGCTGGAACGATTTTTTCAAGAAACAAGATAAAAAAAATTGACAACTTTGATGTTTTAAATGAAAACTACATATACAAGTAAATTTCAGTTCTTGATACTATTATAGTAGTTGATAATACAAAGTAACTTTGTGCTCAAAATAAAACGATTTTTAATTTTTTGAAAAGTTTTACCCAAGTTCCTTTGGGTAGTCTGGAATGCTAACTATTCAAACAGCATTGATTTCAAATATTACAATGAATTTAATTTTGAAACTGAAAATAGTTAATATCAATTACTGTTACACCTATCCTAAATAGTTATATTGTTGTTTTCTATAAATTTTTGATGAGAATATTTGGAATGCATTCAACTATAATTTCGATAATAATGCATATAAGCACATAAATTTGGCATTGCAGAACTCTTGCTTGCATTACAGGGCACGTTTCAATCAGTATGTTGTACTGGAATCATTAGCATAACGTCAGAGCAACTCATTCAAACATCGCAGTGCATGTCTTCTAGTAATATCTAATTCTGTGTCGTCTTACATTGTGCTGTAAAGCACCACTGTAATGAGAAAATTCAATATGCACAAAGATTCTAAAAATAAATTGGCGTGACGCACTTGATATCTATCGGATGAGCATGAATTGACTCCATCCTTTTCTTCGTTAAATTGTGAAAATAGTTTAACACGTGATTTAATTATTGAACATATCAGATGAAACATTTGGAATTCCAAATGAATTAAAGCAGAGAGTAGAAAATCCATAATATACAACACTATATTCAATGATATATTAGTGCGTATCAGCTGGCTGCTGGAAATTCTCCTGGATTTCCTTCAAGCTAAACACAAATCCCTTGAAAGTGCTTCTGGAAGACAATCCACCCCTCATATGTTGGAATGAAGTCAGACTTTTACTTCAGATGCTACCTAGGCGCTCCAATGTCAGTTTGACCAACAGAAGATGCTTTGCTTTCCCTTTAACAGGAATCCTTGATTCATGGCCGTGGGTAATTTTGTTCTTTCTTACAAACCATTAAATATTCCGATTATTTGCAAATTATATCGTCAACGGGACAAATTTGTCGTTTTTTAAAAAACATTATGTTGGGCGCGCTTCGAAGTTTCTGAATCAACCAATAGAGGCACCAATGTTTCCATTGCACAGAGAAGACATTGAATGTCAGACTTTTTGCACGTTTCCAGCTTTATCAGTGTTTTTGCATTCGACTTGTCGAACAGGAATTTTTGGTAATCTACAAAAGGGTTTCGCCGTGCCGTTTAAAACGCAAGTAGAAACTACTTGTTTTGTCTAACCACCTTTCAGAATCATTTTTAGATATAGATCATATGTTGCATTTAGCTTAAATAATATAATTTGGTAATGTTGCTCCAGGACGTTTGGTGGAAACGGGACAACTTTTTCAATTCAGAATTTCATCATTTTCTCAAATTCTTGGATATTTTTTTTCAAATCGTGCGCTTTTCGTGTTTGTTTTACAGGTCGTTTAGATGCAATGACAGATTTAAGACCACTCTGGGAGGAAGCGAGTTTCAAAATTATGATGATACTACAGCGAAACTTGCTGCCTCTACAGTGGTTAATAAGGAAATGAAAAGTGGAAAGACACCTGAAAAGAATAATATCTCTCATAGAACCATTTAAAATTAAGTCAAGTGTCTCCATTAAAAAAAACAGGATGCCAGATTATACTGAAGTAGTATGTAGTAGTGATGAGGAAGAAGAAATCCCCCAGCAATCCCTTATTTGTGCAGACTGAGGAATGCTTCTTGCTACTAGTGATCTGCGGCTGATCGTGAAAGATTTCTTGAATTCTGTGGGGAGGCAGGTTCCACAATTCAAAAACAACATACCTGGGTAGGACCTTTATTCTGTCAAACGTTATAAATAACTACTTTCAACATACAAATTCCAAAATATTTCTCGTACTCGAGTTAGCGTTGGAGTAGATCAGCTGAAAGCACAATTTAGCCATTTGAAAGACTCTTTAGAAGATGTTACTCTAACTCACGCATTAAGCTGTGGTGAGTCAAGTTTGACTGATGATCCAGAACCCAAAAAATATATTTCATAGAAGATGAAAGTATACAGAAAGGGTTAACAATTCTACGAAAGTAAGTATTTTTTTAATGTTTGCAGCTTCGGCGTCAAGAGAACTGCTTCCTCCTTTCGTGGTTTATTTTTCAAAGCATTATAAGACACCTGTATTTCTAGAGAGACAAAAGGAACAAAATATGATAATACATCAAGTGGATGGTTGGATGCCTTGCATTTCGAAAAGTGTTTTTTCTAAGTTGTTACGACATTCGATTTATGTTCTTTCTCCCATCGTCCACTCATTTATGTCAACCTCTGCAAGTTTTCCTCTCCGTTCCCTGCAAAAAGAAATGGACAGCCATACTGACAGACTATAAAATGAGAAACTCATCTAGTTCGAAGACTCTGGAAAAGAGTGCATTACAACTCTCTTGTCAAAAATTCTCAGTGCTTTGGATGAAGAAGAGTAAATGAAATGGAACATCACATCAGGGTTTAAGAAATATGGCATTGTGCCAATGAGTCCTGAAGAACTTTATTCTCGAATCCCGGATGCAGAGGGAACTGGTGCTACTGACATTCCTACAGTATCCAGTGATTCACTTATAAATTGTCTTCAAACCTGCCGTCGGAATCGTAGTGAGAGTCCAGCGAAAAAAAGAAGACGGACAATTGATGTGGCACCAAGAGAAGTCGTTGACGAATCACACTTGATGGAAAAGGACCGATCTTCTAAGTGTTTAGTGTTTCTACAGCGGAACAGATTTAGGGGACTCGTAAAAGGAAAACCAATAAAAGGAATGATCATCACAGCAACGATGAATCTGATTGGGCGTTTTCTTTACACGGCACATTTGAATGAAAACTCGAGCAAGACGCAGAATCTACTGAAAAGCTGAGGCAGGAAATTTTCGCTCCTGCTGCTCTCGTTTTATCCTGTGAAGATGGGCATGATTCAACCATAGATGAAGTGATGAAATGAAGAATGTCACCCTGGCCCTAGATAGTGATGGTACAGTTCTTGAATAACTAAAGCTTGGATTGTTCGTTTCGATAAAGTGCTTGGAGAATAAAAGTTTTAAGCCTTTTGTAGCTAAAATTAACTCATTTCTATGGAGACGGAGATTTCGAGGTGTTTTATCTTCGTACAACTGACAGAGGGAAAAGTTTTACTTTCAAAACGTCGTAGATGACGCTTTACTCAATATATAAGTCATCGTGTTCATAATTGACCCTCCTCAAAATAAAAACCGGCGGAAATTTACCTTTCTTGAAGAAAGTATCAAGATTTTCTTTGAAATTTGTGAATTTTAAACCTTCCGATATTTATATTTTGAATATTTCTGCGTATTCTGAATATTTTTATATTTTGAATATTTCGTAATGATTAACTTGTCTTACACATCAGGTAATAATAATGTGTAATGTGCTTTCATAGCTTTATTTTTTATCGTCCTTTTTAGTGATTTCCACAGGAAATGATTATCCCGTTTCCATGATAACTTTGCCAACGCTGTTTTTAAATATATTTTTAATGTATAAATGTTTACTTAAGTTGTCATGTTCCCACAGACTGTGAAACTAGAGATCAAGACTAATAGTTTATGATGACTCTGAATCATATTTTGTATATTATCAGTTAACGAAACAGTTGAAAGAAAAAAAAGTGACAAAGTTGTTCCAGTTGATGGTAGCGTAATTGACTCCAAAAAGAAATTTAATTAATGGTTCACTGTTTTATAATTTGTTCACTTTAAAATTTTGGGGCAGAAATTCATTAATTTTTAAAGATGAATATTAATCTCGTACAACGTGCTTTTTTGGAAGAAATTTAAAATGACGATAAATAAGTTGTGGACTTAATCATGAAAAGATCGATAAAATAAATCAACATTACATTACCTTTCAACAGAAAAGGACAGATCATGATCAGTAATCTATTATGTCACTCGAACAATAATTTGAATATATGTATACAATTGTCGAAAATTTTAATTGGTAAGCAAAAAAATATATATATAGTTTTAATAAAGTGCACAAGAAAATAAGAAAAGTTATATATATATCTAAATATTCCCAATTATGGTCGAAAACAGCTTTGTCTTTTCGTGTAAATGTGGGTAACATATTATTTAAGTCCATGAATATCTATTTTTAAACCATTTTGAGGGTACGAATATCAAAATTAGTTCCAATATTAATAAACATCTATTAACAATCATCTGAAAGTGATGGATTAAGCATGATGATTAGCTACATTATTTGTTATGCTTATTGTGAATTTTATTGGTCTGAATTATTAATCAGTATTGATAAATAAAATGCCTATTTATTTTATATCTCCAATAGGCGTAACCGGTAGGAAGAAAGTTTTTGGAATCTATGCTAGTTTTATATTTCAAAATTTAAAAAAAAAATCCACTCCATAGTTTACGGTTGATATAAAATTGACTTTTCGGCTATTTTAATCAGATAAATACTTTTCAGCTTAAACGCTTCAGCAATTAAAACTCTCCTCTCATATCTTGAGAAAAAAAGGCCAAACGGAAACGTGGTAGACCTAGTTCAGTTTATTTTTGCTAGAGAAATAAATTTCGTAAAGAAAACAAGGCAGGTATAAAATGTTTTGAGCTTGCGATATTTCAATAGGCGTTTGACTGTCTTCGTGCTCATTTTCTTCGGTTTGTAATTTATTGACAGAACTGAATCTCGCCCATACGATAGTAGGCGGTAAAAGAAGATCCGAAATAGACTGAAATGAAAATGGCTTAGTGAATTTATTGAGAGATCTTGTTAGGAAAAAGGAAATGTCTGTTCCGAAAAGAAAAGCAAAGAATTCGTGCTCGCTGGTGTAGGAGAAGAAGAAATACAGAGTGCTTTTAGTATTTAGAAACCGCGCAGCTGCTTGTAATTAACATGTAAAAGTTGGAAAAAGGTTTGTCATGAAGGCAAGTTCCCACTTAATTTTTAATGCTAGTTCAAAACAGCTTTTAAATATACAGGGTGTCCGAAATATATATTTACACATTCAATAAATTATTTAAAAATAACATACAAAGATATGACTTCATGGTTTCTTGTATTCAATAAAGAAAGTATCATTGATTTTTGTTAAAAATGTTTAGAAGATTCAATGTGCGCATCATTTGTCGACGCAACACAATTCGAGCCAGCAAGACATATCCATATATGAAACATAGGAGAATCAAAAGGCTCGATAACCGCAATGATTTGACTGAATAATTGCAGTCTAGAGGGTCGAATTCGATTATGTGTAGTTTGAAATTTACGCTTTACCTGCATTATAGATTTAAAATCATTAAAATATGCAACAATTTGCACCATTTCTTGCAGTGAAGTCACGCTAAATCGAAAATGAAAATATCAATGACCTGATGCCATGCAGCTTTCTTTTCAATAAAATAAATCTTGGTGCTTCATATATTGAATAAAAAACCGAAAATGTACATCTTCGTTATTTCTTTTTTGGTGACTTTTTTAATACTGTAAAAATACTTTTCAGACACGCTGTATATTCCCTAAATTTTCAATTATTCACTTATTTTGCAAAGAATGAGGCAAAAATGGCTTTGAAGGGATACAGAGACTGTTCGCACATTTTTTAGACGATTTTACATAAATTATTTTTATGGAACTATTTTACATAATTTTGTTGTGTTTTAAATCTTCTACAGCGTTTTAGAACTCTGTAGCGTGTTCTGTGTTCGCGATATGACGGGGAGAAGACGATAAACATAGTATTTCCTTGCCTTTCCTAGATTCAAATCAGTGTTAAGACTGGACATTTTAATGATTTTGCAACAAACTTTGACTTGGAGGATTTTCTTTTAACATTAAAGATCTCATCTTTGCAACATTAGAAGAACTGCATTTTCTCCCTGGATACGTTTTAGAACAATTTTTCCTCTTGAAGCCAGACATTGACGATTTTTTCCTTTCTTATTAAAAATATTACTTTTGTAGCTTTAGATATCGAAAAACATGGCTTTCACAGCGTCTTTGATTTAACTGGATAAGAATAACTCCCTTCGGAAAGAGCAAAAACGTAGCCCTTCGTTCATCGTTTCTTTAAAAGTGCCATTTTGTATGTAAATAAAATTTGAGGTAGCAGACGATAACTTATACTTTGAAAAATGTAATTGTTGTGAAAATAAATTTTTCCTCGCAGACCATTTTTTCCTTCAGCGAAACGAAATCGTCTAAAAAATATGCGAACAGTCTCTCTGTAATGGTTATCATGGTTAAAGTTCGGAGCCGTGATAAAAACATTTTATGTCTACACTAAATGCCATGGTAACAAGAACAGTAGAAACTATCAACAATGAATTGCGGTACTTACTGTTTCCCATTTCACAGGGGCAATAATCCATGTACATATCTAACTTGATTTGTCCAACTGAACATCGTTCTTCCTTCCTGCTCTTCCTGCGGCAACGGGTTTTTCCATTCTTGTCCTTCAGGCAGCAACCACTAAGGCAATTGTAACTGAATGAGCAAGGGTCTCCAATCTCGAGTCCCGTCTGAAGAAAAATTAAATGATAAGAATATATCACACAGTTCTTTATTAAAAAGAAATAATCACTATTTATAATCTCCCTAAGATTATATTAAAGCATAATATGCCTTAAATTGTGTATGCCTTAGAATGATCGATATGCTCTTTGATTCAGGTGTTGCGTTTCATAAGGTTAAATGAGTACAGATGCACTGTATTGATGGAGATTCTGAGTAGTTATATATTATGGCTGCTAATCAGTACTCTAAATCCTATCAAAAACATTTCATTGCACTGCAAGTAATACGTAAAAGAGCAAAATGTCTTACACGGTTTCCAAAATTCCAAAATTTGCTACTGCATTATGCTTTAATCTGTTCTCTTCTAAAATAATTTATTACTAGAGTCATTCTTGTAGATTAGGTCTTCCCAATTTTTCTTTCACTCAACTGAGCATTTTTGCTATCCCAAATGTGCATGTATTTTTTGGAAAAAATAAACAAATCATTAGTGGAAAAAAGGAATCGGTATTATTACTAATAAGAATTTACTGATTTCTATGGTAAATTTTACTGAAATATTTTAAATCGAAATGTTTCTCTTAATTATTTCAGTTTACCGGCATTGAAAAATTGAAGTATTGAAGCTTGTACTGTCAAAGCTTTCTCCATCCCAAATTTCATTCATACGACCTCTTTCAGCGTCGTAACCAATAATTTCCGAACTACTACTTCAGATGTATGTCTTCCAAAATGTGCATCGTTATCGAGAAAACCTTGTGAAACATGAAGAATGTGAGGATTTCCGATGAAGCTAATCATAAGTTTTGCTTTCTGTCAAAGCCTTAAAAATATAGACGAAAATTGAAGAAATACTAAATATTCTGAGTTGGTAAAAATAATGTTCATGTAACCAATTTTCACAAACCAAATACGGAGCTATCTTTTTTAATATTTTTTAAAAATTATGCTTGAATAAATAACCAGGAGAGGAAAACAAGTTACAATTATGAAGAATGTCTTAAAGTATAGTTTAGGTACCTCAATAAGCCATCTTTATTTTCTTAAAAAATGAAGATGATCACTAGACGCCAATCAGTAAATTCTTAAGAATATCATCACAGTAAAACTTCGATAAACCGTCACTCGTTTAATCGTCGGTTTCTAATATCCGTCATCGCCTAAAAAATTCTAATCCGTCATTTCTGTACAATATTACTCTTATATCGAAGTTTATATTGATTGTTCTGTAAAATTAAACGCAATCTGCATGTATACACATTAAACACAATCTGCATGTATACACATTAAACACAATATGCATGTATACACATTAAACACAATATGCATGTATACACATTAAACATAATATGCATGTATACACATTAAACACAATATGCACTTTTAAAGGATTTTATTTTCATTTTCGTCCCAAGCCAGCAGTGAAATCACGTTATTCTACATATCTATTAAGAGATTTCGGTTATCCGTCACAACCCTGCTCTGGACGGTGACGGAACGAAGTTTTACTGTATTACTCTTTTTAACCTCTCTAATTCTTTTCCACTTATTTCGTCAACTCTGATGAAAGACATAAATATTTTAGTATTCATTGTGCTTTGAATACTTCTTTAACTCGAATATGGTTAACATGACAGCAATTCAATATAATTTTAGGCTACAGCGGTTCTGGCACATTTAGGTGTACCCAATTCAGCAGAAATGGACAAAACGTCCATTGCTCAAAGAAAGAGAATTCCACAAAGAATATTATTATAAATATATTTAAATTCAGGCAAACTTATAAAGTCTGATTAAGAATTATAACCTTTACTATCAGGAAATTGTTTATTTTTTATACATATGAAACGCTCCGTGCGTGTGTATTAGTTCCAGCATAACTTCCGAACGCCTGGTGCTCATCCCCCCGTAGAGATGAATCAACCTCAACCTAATCATTCCGGATCGGGTAGGAAAGCTGCCATTTAAAATACATATAACATTACAAATGGAGGAAAGGACACGAAATTTGATTCGCATGTTTCAACCAGTGAAACTAAGAATATGGTGGGGTTACATCTTCTCTAATCCACATCTTAGGATGAAAATTTTCCCTAAGACGTATAGAAATAGGTGTTCAGAACGGTTGTAATGGTTTCGATGAAACTTATATATATGTTTCATATATGTTTCTCGTTGTTCAATTAAGAATACCGTAACGGTAAATTAGCTGTAAGTCATCCCCTTCTGGGTAGGTTGGGTGTGGGACTTTGAAATACATTTAAGGAAAGAACGGTTTGCCATGAAATTTGGTTGACATGTTTCATTTTGTCAAGCTATAAATATGGTGGAATGAAATCTTCAGTCAACCCGTCAGTATGATAGCTATTCTCAGGATGTTAGAGATTTCGGTTCAGAACAACTGGAATGATTTTCTACAGAAATTTCTGGAATATATTTGAAACCTGTCTAGAACATTATTTAGTTTCCTCTTTTCCATAAGGTTTTGGAGACTGGTAATATATATAGATGTGGTTTTACAGGTATAGATATTTTCTGGTAATAAATATAGATTTCAAAGCAGCAAGAATATTGAGGGATAAAGGATTATCCAAACGTAGTAGAGAAACAGTGGCATTCAGTAAAACGTCTGTAAACAGAAGTACCATAACCAAATTTTATAGCTGACAGAATGGAATGCGTAGCTAAAACTAAAATTACAAAGCTCTGCATGTAAGATAAATCTTAAACCCGAAAAGAATATACTATTAGTAGCCCAAAGAGAGGCTTTATGTTGATTTTTTACTATTCGATGGGTTTTTACTCACATGGAACAATGCTTACATAAATCGACTAAATGAGAATTTCTTAAATTTCGCGCTTAGTACTCATGCATGCGTAAAGTATTCGTTTCCCTTTTCTGCCAGAATTTTATTTTCTTTTGCAACGAAATTTTATGGAAAATTAGTTGGAAGGCAAAAGGGCAGGAATCTAAAATCTACATTCTTAACATATCCCATCAAAAATTCCATCGATTTGAAAACACCATAAATATGATAGTTGCAACATTTTTGCAATGGATTACGCTGCTTTTTCATCGTAAAGACAAGTTTCATTCTCTCTAAACATGCAAAATTCATTGCTTATAAAACAAATCATGTCCGCCTTTTCAGACAATTGGGACACATTTATCTAACATTGCTTTAAGAAAGTATCACTTTAAATTACCAGAGCATCATTCACTTTCCTTTTTAAGTGAATAAATGAATATTATAATTCTATAGTGCGTTTGGATTATGTAAAAACTTACATGTACTAGAAAATACATTAGAAATTAAATCCTGTTCTCATACAGCAAAACAATTTTGACAGCTTTACAAAGGAAATAAATCCCTGATCAACTGCGTCATTTAAAAACGCACTATTAGTAAAATAAATTTGTACTTGCTTCGGGTTGGAAGGGAAAACTCCTCTGTTGCGCAACGCATGGACTTCTGCTAGAACATTCTTCAACATTGTGTTCAAGGCCGAAAGCCACCCTGAATGCACATAAGAGCCAAATTAAGATAAAAAGTTTAAGCTTGTTGCAATATTCCATTCTCCGAAGTGAAAAACGATCCGAACGGAATAAGTTATTTTCCAACACTTTTGCAATGATGTGTTGCAAAGGTATTTATACCAACATTCTGCCCAAATACCTGTTTGGGATGCGTACGGTACTCACGTGTTTTCGAACGTGTTATAGTCAAAGCCACGTGGGTTTCAACGAGGATCGAAGCGCATTTTAAATCACAAAAGGGAACAATTAGCATTTTATCCGCTTAAGATTGATGCTTTGAGTTTGGAACTTAGAGATTTATCTTTTTCCATAGTCTAGGCGAGCTTCGCCCTAATGTATTTTTGGCGCTGATAAAGAAAAGAGTAATACTTCTTTTTAACCGCAAGGACAGTGGAACTTGGCTTCAATTCGAATTCGTCGGTAATTCGAATTTTCTCTAGTGTCCCTTTAATTTCCTATTAACATAATGTTAAAATATCGCCTACAATTCGAATTTATTTTGGTTTATTCGAAGTAAAAACTAAAAATTTTAAAAAATCGTTTTGAATTCTGAATTGTTTTCGTTAGTTAAATATGTTTATATCTTGTGTCCAGAGTGATCGCTTTATACTTCTTAAGGTTTTTAATTAATGTGAGGACTTTACTAGAGTGCAATGTACTCAATCAAAAAAGCAATTAAAATTTCCCACTTATAAAAAAAATCTTTGATCGCGTTGGAAGTGAATGTTGAATGATGTACTGTTTGTTTTGAATTTTTATTGTATAATTATTGTATTCTAAGTGATGTCTACTGTGCATACTGTTTGTTTATTAAAACGTCTTACATATTTATTAAAATTATTAATTTTAAAAAATTATAGTTATTGTCATTTCATTTATTATTTACTGAAACTATTAATTCATTAGAATTTAACTTTTCCGAATTACAATAAACAATTGAAGGTCTCGGGAAAGAGCGAACAATGCCATTTTTTTGTAAAAATGATATATTATTATCATCTTGCGGCTTGTTCTCAAACGAATCGAATCGTGAATCGATTTCGGACAGGAAGATCATACTCTGAACTAGAGTGAAGGAAGAAGAATACATGCGACAAATTATTATTTAAGTTCTGCTCGGAGAAATTGAAATTCTCAGAATTTTGAAAAATTTTCTCTTCTCTTCCTTCTCCGTGTCTTTTCAATTACAAACGAGAGCATCGCCATACTGATGCTGTAAGGAAATGCAGAATTTCGTTCCAATGCCTCTTTCTTTCCTTCTATTACGAGAGTTTTTTCTTAGAACTGATGGACGAATATTTATCAAAAGAAGGACAATTCAAGTTCAAAATATCCATAAATATGCGGGCTCAGTTATAAAGTTTGTTTTTCAGCATACAATTTGCGATAGTTGAATTATGAGAAAATTTTCATGACAGGTCGAACAAAAAAGTTGTCCTACAACTCGCTCTTATCTGAATGACACTGTTTTTTCACGGTCAACACACAAACAAATTGAATTTATTTTTTTTGTAGTACTTTCATTTGTCTTGCCCTCAGTACTGCCTTTCTATATTTCCTTTCTAGGTTGATTTATTGATTTACTTAATTTTCTGTAATGCCTTATTTGAAATTTTAAGAAAATCTTACTAATTTATCTATTAAAGTTATTTGTTTTATCACATTCACACTGATAACTTTGTAACATCCTTAGTTTAAAGTGAAGATAAAGGCAATTACGAAATTATATTTTTACAATTAAAAATAAAAAAGCTTCTTAGATGAATAAAATAATAAAATTTATTTTTCCGTTGTAAAATGTAAAAATATGTGCTTTCATTAAAATTGTTTGCTCCTCCGAGATTAATCACCTTTTTTTCTTGTATTAACGCCATGGGTCATTTTTATTTCTAGAATGAACCCTCCTCATACATCTATACGGCAAAAATACACGAAAAACCGAAGGATATAAATACTTCTTGTATATTCTGGTATAATATCTCATAGCCCACCTACCCTTGCTGGATTTCTTTCTTTTATTGTATTTGAATGAACTGGAAAAAGCCAAAAAATTTTGAAGTTTCGGAGATCAGCGACCCTCTTAAAACTGACCCATGGACAAAACGGTACCTTATTTACTTATTGTAATTGAAGAAAAATATATTTTATAATTTGAATTACTTATTGTTACAGGAGACATGCCTTCCTTTATGTTCTTAATCTCTTAGGAAACACAGGAAAAGAGCATGTTTAGAATATGAGATACGTGTAAACAGTAGTCAGATTTACCGGCTACAAGCCGGCAGTTTTTGACAGTTCGAATCTGTCTCGAGTGGGATACAGTGTGACGTGAAGGAATTACGTGGAGTTGGAATATTTCAACGGACATCAGCAAAACTGACGTTTCTAGCTATGACGTCTGAAGGTGTGGCATTTCATCAACTAGCAGTGACGAGAAGACACGTGGCGATTTCTGTTAGCCCTGAAATATCACCTGTTGTGGCACGCGGTGACTTCCTACAAAGAAGGAAAGTCAAGATTCTCACTAGGCGTTAAGATTAGCTGTCGGAGTCCTAAGGGATATTTGAAACCTGCTTTTAAAAATTCCCAAAGGGTGCGACAGCGCTTGTTTCATTTACATCAAGAAACTTCAAGATGACGCTATCGCGCGTTTTGACTTTTCTAGCATTTATTTCATAACTTCTGCAGAATCTGAAATCATCGACTGTGAATGGCGCAGTATGGCCAAACCTGGCTTTTGCGTCAACAACGCCCAAGAAACAAGCAAACCAAATGTATCGATATTTACACACCAAAATCAAATGCTGTTTTTTTCGACATGAAATCGCTGCATGGGATTCAAACGGTTAAAATAAACTTCATAGATTCAGCACTCATTTATATAGGTAGATTCTAAAACCATGAGACAAACTCATAGGATAGGTGAGGCATACAGAAACAAGCCATTTTTATAACAGAACATGGGGTCGCAAACGCAAAGGGGTTTCGTTTTAGGGGCAATTAACCAGTGAATTAAGTAAAAGAAACGGATACACCAGATAAAGTTTGCAACAAAGGTTTAATGGAATAGAAAATTACAATTGCACATCAACACAGTTGCATTAATAACAACAAGCGAAGTGTATATACCTCCGGATGGCAAGTCCTTTAAACAAATACCTGGTTTGTTGTTGATATTGCCTCCTACATGCCAATGTTTGTGTCATGATGCGTTAAGTCTTGTAATGGTGTTATTTATACAGCTGGCGCTAGTGCGCTATTGTGAATTTGTATTTCAACAATACTGTGTTGCGCCCTAACTAGTATATCCGTTTCTTTTACTTAATTCACTGAAGAGCCCCTGACATCCCATGTTCTATTGTAAAAATGACTTGATTCTGTATCCCTGACCTACCCTTAAAGTTTGTACCATGATTTTAGAAATACCCCGTATAATGTTGCTTTAATAGGCTATATTGACAAAATGCTATGGATTGCAAAAAAATCCGAGACATGTGCTAATACGTTTGTACTTTGACAATGGGACATTGTATCACCTACTGAACATTTCATTCCCATAATTGCAGAGTTAGTACATTTCAAAGAGAGATTCTATCTTTTTGAAAATATTTCTTATCATTTGCAGAAAAGATTACCGGACAGCACAAGTAAATCTAAATTTTAGATAAAAAAATCAATAAACTTTTCTGCTGTCTTATATTTTTACAAGAGTGATTTACAAATGCATCGAAAATTAGCAGTTCCGTTTTCAGGCAATCATGAAGCCGAATTTGAATTTCAAACGAATGATCTCACATTTTGTAAATCAGCATAATTTGTTTTACTATTTCCTTACTGTACTATGTGTTGGCAATAACATGAATAATAATCACATATAAATAAAAGACGTTCAATTTCACTCTCTATATATCAGTTTGAAAGCTTTCTGCAGCATTAATAAGTAATCCAAACTATCTCGATGAAGAAAATACCAATTAAATCTTCAGTGATAAAACACGGTGGCAAATTTCACTTCGACTTGAAGCAACGAGTCCTTCATTTTTTAAAGAATTTTCATTAAATGGAACTTCCATTGTTCCACTAAAGAAAAGCCCAAGGGGCACAGATTACAAAGAACACCACAAAGGCTAACTAATATGCTAAATAGAAAAAGCAGAATTACACGTTTGTTATCAGAACCTCATTTATTGTTATCAAAACCTCATTTCTTACTAGTAAATAAAAATCACAAGTATCGGGTATAAAAAATAAGATACAAAATAAACATTATGTACTATCAGACGTTTATTGAACGCACTGAATACTTAATATCAGTCGACAAATATTTTTTATTTAAGAACATGTATGTTCCTGTACCTCTTTTTGAACCCACTCCTTACGAAAACATTATCAAACTCGATGACAACTTTCAACACGTCAACTGAAAATTCTTACCCTTTCGAAACAGGTTTTTAATACACGTGCATTTTTGTTTTGATTTGTCCGTGGAATTCTCATTAGCTTTTTTTTTTTTTAAATAGTGATGTTTCATTTCATTTTTGAATGGAAAACTTTTCAGCTTGAATTTTATTCTTTCATTTATGTGTGTCATCAGTGGTTTCTTTATTTTCGTTCTCTTGTGATTTATTTCTATTTTTATTCATATATTCAAGCTTTAAAATTCTTTAAGTTAATTTTTCGAGACCTTATGTTTTACAATGCTTTTTTTTACTTAAACAGAGGTCATTTACCGTTCATGCAAACGCTTTAAGATAATTGAAAATTCTCCAAGTTTTTTGTATTTCAGATATCCGATATAAAATAATCAAAAAGAGTTTATATGAATTATAATGGTTTCAAAAAACAACTATGAAGATGAGACAGGTAAAATGTGGGTACATTTATGGTTTTCTTATTTGTAGTCAAAGAAAACTTTAAAAAATTGTATAGCAAAGTAGTGCAAAGAAGGAATACAATTTAAACTTTTTGAGCATGCCTTAAGTCTTTCTACAAAAGTAATGGAACAAAGAAAAAAAACTCATGTTCCTTCTTCTTTCTGTATTTAATTATGATTCTTAAAATTAAATGGAAGAAAATATGAAGAAGATTATGCGGTATAGGAGAAATAAAATTCTTATTTTTTCGTTCTCATGTCATAAAATTCAAAATTTGCACCAAGTTCATCAATATGCTACAAATACTGACTCTTCTTTTGTTTTGCATTTAAACTTTTTAAACATCGGTTAAATTCTACATATCGATTCGCTATTCAATTTTTTTCCAGAGAGTTTCAATTTCTTTTTAAATTTCTTATGAGTCTATGTTATTATCTCACTTCCTAATGCTCCATAGAGACAAAATTGGCATCATGAATAGAATTATTGAATTCATGAATAGAATTATTGAATTCATGAATAGAATTATTGAATATCAAATCACGTGATCTTTCCAGAAACAATGTTTGTTGTGACTTTCCCAATATTCTTGAAAGAAAAGTGACCTTCTAATATCAATAACACCCATCGGTTTACTTCATATTAAAGCAGAAGTATTTAAATAAGTTATTTACCAATTGAAATTGCTTTGGAATTAATAAATATCACTCTTTCACAAAACAATGTTTTCTGTTAGCAGAATAGAGACAAAATCACTTTAATTAACAAGACCTACTGATTTCAACTACTTTACTGGAATGGAAATTATTAGTTTCTCCAAAGTATTATTTTTTAAAAGAATTACTTAAATAAAAGAATTAATCTCTTATTTATTAAAAAATATCGTTATCAATAGCTGTGATAAAAAGTATCTAAAAGGATTTATAAGATTCACAGTGATATAAGTGAAGCGGCGATATCGCAAACAAAATATACCAATTGAAACGATAGTTCCAATATAATTATAGTTACTAAAATGAAAATAGAATGTTATTAATCAATTGCGCATCTTTCGTTCTCGTTTTGTCCTTTGAAATTTAAATACAATGACCTTTCTCGAGTTTTTTCTCAAAAGAAAGTAAGTCAGTCGCATCCTGGCAATATGAAAAAAACCTAACACGCGGAAGGAACATATGGAAAGAAAAAGAAATGCTTTAGGAACATGAACACATGCCAACGAACGAGCCAGTGAGATTATGGTGCATCAGGATTACCAGACAAACGCATAGTAAAGCTATTGAGCAATCAAAAAGCTTCTAAAAACATGTCCAGAGCTTGTATTTCATTATAATTGCTGTCATTATCGATAGTGTTTTCGTGATTGTACTATAAATTTTTCTTATCTCGGCTTACCGGAAAAGCGAATCTTGAAAACGAATATTAAATATATCGGTTTATGCAAATTGATATTTTGTTTATTTTTATGTGAAAGTAAATAAAGAATAAAGCCTCATGCATATATCTTTTTTTGTGCGTGGCCTTCGGATATCGAACCTATCCAGGAAGTGGATGAATAATCGTGTTTGACAGATGTTTCGGTGCATGAAAGTTGACTAGCCTGCTTTTAGGAACTATTTCGAGAATATTCTCTAATGCTAGAGGAAACCATTTGGAGAAAATTTTGGAATATTCCATTTATCTGAATACCAAGTATTTTTAAAGCAATAATAAAATAAGAATTGTTGCATTTATGATGTGAGCAAAAATTTATGCAAAGAAACATTCCTTTAATACTTTCATGAAGGTGTTTTTCTACCGAGTTCTAAGAACTTTATAAAGAATGGACGCACTTGAAAATTTACTTTTCAACTTAAAAAATATGCCATTAATTTCCTAAAATCAAGAAATAAATGTAAATAAATAATGTAAGTTTCAGTAGGGAAAAGGATTTTGTTACATATACTCTGTCGAGAAGACATTTACACATGTTAATTCAAGGGTAAGATTGTAATTTTATGTATTAAAGAACGGCACACTTCTGATCTGATAAAAGCACTCAGAAATTCAAAAGAATACCAGGGTTATCTCTGGATAACAATTGAGGATTGCAGAAAATAAGTCGGGATAGTAGATTTGCCTTTATCCAAAGAGTATTACTGTGAGAATAAGTCAGTCAAGTCGGTTGTTTTTTTACATAAATCAATCAAATCCCATACATATACTATAGTTATCTTGAAAATACAAATTATCGGAACAAAATTATCGCTATTAAATTCTTAAAATAAGGAAAAAACTTAGCAGCTGTAAACTTTCCCACAAAGTTTGAAATAAAACGTATGCATGAGAATCAAGCTTATGCAATACGAAAAAAAATCTGCTTTTAAACCAGGAAGTGAATTTTTTTAAATATTGTTTATTTTACCGAGACAGCTTTTTTACCCAGATAATGTTAGCAGTTGGAAAATAATATCAAGTGGAATTGCTGTATTCCTGAAGTTACACAACTGCTACCTCTACATTAAAAAAAAACTTTAATTGGTCTATATTTCATTGAAATTCTTAAGTTTGTGAAATAGCTAAAAATTCAGTAAAGAATTTCGACATTATTAACCTGCTTTCTTGGAGGTCGAAAAATTGCTCCGTCAGCATTCGTAGAACAACAGTGTTGTGCCAAACTGAGATCGTGAAATTTACGATAATAAATGAAAAAAGAAAAAAAAGCATGCAAGGTGTAATTTTCAGACATTTTGGGCTTGTTGCAAAATATATATAAAGGCCGATGAAAATATAAACATGAGTGGATAGTAAATTACGTAAATTGCTGAAATGGTATTCGTTCACTCAATTCAATGAAAAGATAAAAGAAATAAAATGTTTATTAAACTGGTTAACGGCGTATGACAACAGACAAAAAAGCAATAAGTTGAATTCCCCGAATTGAAAAGGAAAATAAAATTTGAATGAGAGAATGTTTTATCTGTGAGCATTCACTTTATGGATTACTACTCAGTTAGCAACAAATGAATTTTATTTCAGATTTATGGCCATTTTGTTAACGACCCAAATTCTTTATTTACTGAGCTTCAAGTATATACTTGTAAATTCTCTCAAACTAAAATTTGTATTAGAATTTATTGCATAAAAACCAAATAAAAAATATTATGCATCTGATTCTTTCTCTTACCAGGGCAACTGAATTTTTATAAAAGCTGCTCTTTTCTTCTAGTTTACAGCAGATTAGAACCAATAAATAACTGCTGTTCAGATGAAAAATAAAATATCTAAAAACTGCTCGAAGCAAAATCAATTTAATAAATAAAGCTAAGTCTTAAAAATGCTGGAAAGAGATCGAGCAAATTTCGATACATTGTTCGACAATGTTTATGACAAAGAGAGAAACATTTAGAGTAATTAATTATAAGTTGAAATGGATGGTAGAGAGAGTATCTGATAAAGAATTCTGAAGTAGTTACGTTTCATCTCTTGGACTGATAACAAATAAAAGGTTTATTTCTTCAAGCACTTTTTTATGATCCCAGAGTTCTTATGAATTCAAAGCATCGCAGTGTCTGCAGGAAGTAAAAATATACTGGTCAACCCCCCAAACGGGGCTAACGACCCAATCGCAATGACCTTCTTAGAATAGTATATTGCTATCATATTGAGACCTATTTGTGAGTGGAACATTCCATTTATCTTCATTTCTGTATTCGCGGTGCAGTTGAACAGGTTCGCAAAAGCTTCCGGATAGCCATAAGAAAAAGCATGCTTGATCTTCGAGGGTGAAAAGGGTTGACGACCCCTCATTCTGTTTCGGAACAGAATCTGATCATCAAATCTGAAAACATTTCTCCTGACGTGTGAATTCCTTCTCTAAAGCAAAGACAGCATGAGTGGAATCTTAATGAGAATTCATTTTTTTCTTCTCTTTTTTTTATCTGAACTGCGAGAATTTTAATTTGAAAGTGTCTTTCTGTCTCAGTCCTTTTCATTCACTCTTTTCTAAATGATACCGTAAAGAGATATTAACATAAATATTCAATATTCTAATAAAAGTAAAGTTTTATGCCGAAACCTGATGAATGATTTCTGAACTTGCTTTGGGGAAATATATTAATAAACGCTTACATACTGTTCCTTTGCTTAAATATTATGCAAAAAATATTTTTTATAATTTTTTATGTTTAAATGTAGGATTTCTAGAAATACTTGATTGTTTAGCGAAAGATTATGAATATATGATAATGTACTTAGTTATGAGTATATGATGATGTACTTAGTTATGAGTATGTGATTTACTTAGTTATGAGTATATGATTTACTTAGTTATGAATATATGATGTTGTATTTAGATTACGCAAAACAGATGGCATGTTTCCATCAAAAACAGCTGCAATTTTATTTGTAGAAAATAATTCTTTTAAGTAGCATAACCAAGTTTCTGCACAATTAATATCTCTAACGGTAGAATGACTTAAAACAGAAATATGAGAAAAGTATTTAACGAATGAAACTTTACATTGAAAGACTCAAAGAGAAAACGAGGCAAGAAGATAGTCAGAAATTTGATTGCTTTGCAAAAGTAAATACAGACAAATAAAGTGTGTCAAGACCATTTGTTTTATTTACAGCGAATTAACTGTTCCTTATAAAGGTTTCTTTACTATTCTTGACCTAGAAATTGTCAATTGAATTTGGTATTCGTTAAGTAAGAGAGTAATCAACTATTAATATTTGACTTCATAAACAAACTGCAATAATTCAGCACGTGTTAATGCCTAAGTGGCCAAGTTAAAGGTGGTATCGTTTTTAGATATTTGAAGTCGTTTTCTTTTGAAACTTTACGTTAGAACCTTAAAGCAAAAGTTTTTAACATTTTTTTAAACTTTACATCAAAAGCTTTTAAAAGTAATATTTAACAATGAAATATTTTAAGAATGGAATAAGGAAGTGAATATTTTAACTATTCACATCCTTTGAAAATGGAAATTAGAGCTAAAATAACACTATCCGAATATCATAAAACCAGTTAAAGCCCATTCAGCCTTTATATATTTCCATTTACACTGAGTATATATAAGGTAAATTATATTAATAATGGAATGCAATCTTGCTTCTAGAAATTTCAAAAGAATGTATATTAAAAGCAATTTCTCTTCCAGGTTCAAAGTTTAAATTGCATATGAGCTACTTAAAGATGTCATGTAATATAAATGTAATAAATTTAAATAAATGCATTACGAGCAGTAATTATATGGAATGCAAGATGTGTTCAAAAACTTCTGGAATACTCCTAAGAACTTCTTCACAAAAAAAAGCCATGAAACTATCAAGAAACCAAAATTTTACAATAGTGTGAAGATAGAATTTTAATAACATGCATACGAAATAAGCGTAGATGTTCGTGTAAATTAATTTATTTGCTGTCATGTAAGGTTTTCAGATATTTTCAACGAATATCCCATAATCGGATATTCGTTCATGAATATTTGCATAATGGTCTTGTTTTCAGAGCTAAGAGCAGTTTGTTCAGGAGTCTGGTAAGATACAATCTAATCGGACCAAATTCAATTCACGGACTTAATTTTTGTCTTCAACAATAAAAAAACTTTTATATAATTTCTTCTCAGCCAAATATTTCGTCTAAAGAACAAATTGGCATCAGTAGCGCGTACAATTTCTCTGCCATCATAAAATAATCTAGTAATAATAAATATTTACATAAATTAAACTAAATTTTGGGGACAGTTATCTTTAGTTGCCGAAAATGATTTTGAAGTCATTCGTTGATTGATAACAAGTAAAAGACTACCTTGATTTGTTTTCCGTGAACTGAGTCTGCAGAATCTCGAGTAAAAAAAATATACAATAAGTCAGAAATCAGTTTGCTTTAGTATAATGAAAGGACACATAATTCAGTAACATTCTATCTTTATTCATCGGTTGAGTTATTATCGATGTTTTTTATCGTCAAATTTGTTTTGAAGTTCTTATTTAATATGCCTAAATCATAAATTCATAATATTTCATGTATGATAAATTCTTAATGGAAGCCATTAAATTGAATGTATAAATTGATTACACGTGTTATATATTTTAAGATAATTATGTTTATTATACATATTAAGCAACATCTAAAAACATTGTACTGGGGCAAAGTTACATAAATTCATATTAAAATCCTTCCCGAATGTTTCGGATAATAAATAAATCCGAATTTTGATTTAACTGAAGCTAATTTTTTATGCCAAATATATCACTGAGTTGTTATGGAATCTGCAGAATTTATTGAACCAAAGTCTTACAATTGAAGAAATTAATAGGATATTATTCCTAGTAAACTGAATGGAAAAAGAATGGGAATAATAGCGAAATATTTTCATGCTGCTAGAGGGTTTTCTTTATTCTAAAGCTGTTGATATAATGAAGCGAAGATATAAAGGACATTTTAAAGAGAATAATACTGTTACACAGAGAAAACATTGAAATAATGAAGCATGTTAATGAAAAGAATCTAGCACACTTTCTCACGGAAGAAATGTATCTCTTCCTCGCCGAATATTTGTTTCCTTCCCCAAAGAGAAAAAATATATCTCAGGAAGATTATCTCTTTTTCACAACAGATAAAAAGGGCTTTACACTACGCAAGTTATCACATCATTAAAAGCGTACTACTAGAAAGAACTACTGGTTTTGCTTTCCTCCATCATTCTCTTCTAGTTCTTCTGTTATTCTCGAAACAACTTCAGCGGTATGTTAGTTCAAAGAACTCTAATTCATTTGCCAAAGATCAGTCACAATAAAAGTAAGGTAGCTGTACTTGTTTAAGAGCTCACAAGCCTCTTCTCTTGCCTAAATTACAAATTACTGTAGGCGTATTTGAGAATCACGATCACCATGTCTTCAACTAAGAGATACTTAACCTGCATATGAAATTGCGAAGGCTGCGTTTTTCTAATGACTCCATGCGTGTCTTTCTTGCGAAACGAAGTGTGAAAATCTCAAATATTTAGAAGTCGTAAAGCGGTTAAGACAATTAATTTATTAAGACATTCTATCCATGTAGCATTGTAATGTGAACAATCCTAGCAGTTTCTTGGTCGTGGACTTTCTCGAAAAGAAAATTCTCAGTTTTTAAGTAATGAAATCATTTGCTCATAAAAGTGCTCTTTCACTTTTAAGTAAACGAGTAAATTTTACAAATCGGTTTATAATCATGATTTGTTGTCAATATTGATCTATCTGTTTTTCTCTAGGAAGAAAAAACAGATTTCTGCCCAGGTTGGAAAAGTTTTTAAAACCTTAACGCTTATTCATAGAAATTGTTGGGCATAGAAAAACAAAACTCACTCAGGTGTAACATCCCTTACGATGGTATTTTATCGCTAAATTTCTTTTTAAAAGATTGGAAAACTAATTAAAAATTGAGCAAACTAACAACTTTAAAAGGATACTAAGCAGCCAGAATTATGAAGCGATCTACTAATTAACGGAGGGTGAATATAGATAATTTCATCCAATTACATAACTCTTAAAATTTTCCAGTATTCTATTCGGCTGAGATATGTCTTCTTCATTTTAGTAAAATGTGTTTTGTTTTAATATTGGGTGAAGATATGTTTGCATATTTGTACTCGGGAAAAAGCACAGAACAAAAATTGTCTCCCTCCCGAAAAAAATGCCAATATGCACTGTAAGATTGATTCAAAGGAAATTTACCTGAAGAGAAATCATTAGTTGGCCAGCTACCGCAGAATTTCATATAAAAAATCAAAGTGAGGTTATGTTTGCATTTTTACTTTGAGAAGCTAAAAGGAACCATGACAGAAAAAGTCTATTACATTATTTTTTCTCGATATAGGAAACAAAAATTCCTCTTGCAATTGGCACGAAAGTGCATTGACAGAAATAATTGACGTTAGCCGTTAAAACCAAACTCCGTTGAATTAATTACGCATCACATAGTTATGATGACAGTAAATTTTTTCAGAAAAAATGACCGAATTAATTTCTTTATCCTCTCAAGGGCGTTGAAATGACTATGAGTATTTTTGATATGTAGGATTGACATCTTAGGATAATAGTTACACGAGAATGACAACAAAAGTTGAAGCTCACTGATTGTTTAATTCAACTTCCATAGAATAATAACAAAAGATTGTTCTAGTTCTTTAACATAATTTCTTTATTTATTGTCTTTTACTTCGATTTCACAGAAAAGGAAAGAGCTTGATAAGCCAAACTAGTATTGATAATTTTCCTTTATTTCTAATATCAAGACATGAGTGCAATTATTCTTTCACAATGGGCGACTCTTTTTTTAATATTCGTACTGATATAAGCTCTTTATTTAAATGCGTCATATGTAAATTATTTCCTTTGTCTAATCCGATTACAGATCTGTGCAGATTACTATTGCATATCAAGGGTAAAAGGTATCAAAATGAATTTTGAACAGAGCCTTCTCTCTTTGAATGAATGGCCTAACAATCCCTGTGAACAATATTCTAGTTCTAGTTTCAGATTCAGATTCATAATTTAAATGCAAATGACACAGATTAAATGCTCTGGCCAAAGTTACAGCTTGCAATACAACAGGTAATGTATTCTGACAGAAATCATGAGATGTGGAGGTGTGGCATTGATAATGCATGACATGTGACTACAGTTCGACCTGTCAAATATTGTTTCGGAGTTTTGGTTTTTGCAAAAATAAACTTATTATAAAGTTAACTGAAAAGCACCGTTTATAGAAATTCAATCTAAATCCTGCTAATCTGAATACTTGGTTGAATTTTCAAGCTGAATTAGCAAGAATTACTCAACTCGATGTGAACATTCATTATCACAATTCAACCAACAAATCAATGCGTAGGGAAATGCCTACTATAATGCAAATGTCAAAACTCATTGTTAACAGCTAACATGCTATCTGTTTTAACACAGTCTCTGCCTTTTTTTTAATTCCTACAGTCGCACTGAAAACAAAAAATTCGATTACTAACAGTAAACGTTTTCATAACCAATAAATGTCTACAGAAAATTCGAAATAAAAGAGACATATGGCATAAATAAACAATAATAAATTATGAACAACAGTTTTCATGAACAGAATTAATGATCAGCAGAACAATTCAAAATATTTTTGAAACCATGTGGACATTTTTTCATTATTTTGGATATCAAAAATTGGATCTAATCGATCAAAACTTTTAGACCAGTAAAAGTAAGGGAAAAATCCTTACCGCTCAAATTTTGAATGATATTTTGGAAAATATCGCTCATTTTCTCCAAAACAACGCCATAATAATCTTAATGATTTTTAAGTCATTAGCTTAGAGCTAATGCGTTTTGTTTTGCATTTAAAAAGGACGAAATTTATGATTTGAAATTAAAATCAAATCACCAGTTTGTAATAATTCCAAACAATTTGTCTACTTTTTCAAGACTATAGGATTTAAAAATTTTCCAATGTGAACAAAAATAAGATTAATTTAAATACATGATTATTGTTACATCAATAGCTATGTAATAATAGTTTTATCTCTCTTACTTTAAATGATTAAAAGTAAATGTTTTGAAAATAATTTGATCTAAACAAAGGTGGCCAGGTATTTGTTTTGAAATTAAGTAGAAGAATAAGTCGGCTACAGTGAATTTCGAAGGATAATTCTTTTAGAAGCGTCTGTTGACCTTGATCTGAATAGAAAAGAAAACCATAAGAAGTTAAACACAAAATTAAGAAGAAAAAAGGTGTCAAAGAAAACGCAAGACAACATCCCGTTTTCCTCTAAGTGGGTAGCCTAAGGCCAATAATAAATTGTAAGTACTGCGACAACAATCTTAATCGATGTATTTTTGTAACTATCTTCATAACAAGTTATCGACCATACATAAAACAAGTCTAACCGCTCATTATTTAAACGATTGACCTTCGGCTGCTAATATTCAGACAAAAAAAGTCAACAGGATCAACTGGATATTCAAAGGGACACTGCTCTCCAAGAAAAACGAAAAGAAGTATTCAGTGTCCTCAATGAAAAAGAAATTAATTTGGACAAATTACATTCTAAGCAGCCTTATGTTTGAATATTAAATAAGTAATCGGTAAAGCATAAATTAGTAATATTTATCATAGAATATTTCAAATTATACAATTAAATTATGCTTTGCTTTTCTATGTAATCAGAGTAACCAAAGCATGAAGTTGCACTACACATTCGCGAATTGCTTATTTTTACAGATTGAAACAACCATTTTCAAAGATGAATCAAGCATCATATTATTACTAGATAGTCACAAACTTCGGCATCTAGTGATATGGCGTTGAAACATGGCGAGTAATATGATATAGAATCTCACCATTTAACAAAAATCAATAAAATATATTGAAATTATTAAGCGTCACTATGTAAGAAGACTGAAAGAAGTTTATTTAAGAAAATTCAGAACAGAAAAAAATGCACTGTAATCAAATACATATTTGAAACTCAAAAATTTTATTTGAAGTGAACGAATAAAAAGAGTCTTGCCTTTTAACAACGAAATAGTAGGATATTGTCTTCTACAATCAGCTTCAGAGCAAGAGATAAACTACAGTGACGTTTTGACTCTTTCTCAATTTATTAACATGTTCCTTTAGGAATTTCAAGGACGTTAAATTCCATTTTAGTTAAAAAGAAATCGCTCCATTATTATTTCTGCGTAAATAATTTTCGACTTAAAGAGAACACCTAGTCGGAACATTCGTTGACCTATTTAGAATCATGGCATTTTTCTCATCCTTTTCTGATGACAGCACAGATAGGCAGACCCTGTCCCATAACTGTAAACTAGGAAAAAATCTACTTCCTAACCGCCTTTGACCTCAGAAATCTCTTAGCGAGGAAGGAAGCACTTGATCAAGTTGCAGTCTTGTCCCAGAACTGACGCATTTTTCTGTCACCAATGCATCAAAACTTGGACTCGTTTTGTGTATTGGAAAGCAGTTGAATGACCTCCACGTGACCGACCCTGTTGTGACTATATCTCTGCACGTGCTTTATGAATTACAGGATTCTCGAAAACTACCCATGCGCCCTACCGAATATTTTCTACTGCAATGTTGGATTAATTTAAGCAGACTCGCGTGTGACCTTCCAGAAGTAGTACTGTCCCCGCAGATACGATAATCAGGTTCTCAAATGACTTTTTAATGATGGGAGTTTTTAGAATTCAGCATTTTCAAGGAATTTGCTTAGTAATGATGTTTATGTCGGGCGTGTAAACAAATTTGACAGTCACGAAGAAGTAATGGTTATTGCTTAGTTAGGACGATGATAACTTAAGACTGTTTTGTTGATGAACGATCTCATCGTAAGAGTTTTCCATTTTAGAAGATTCTTATGAATGAATATTCATATAATTTATGCATGCTTTCATTCCATCTTCGGAGTACATTCGTTTTATCTTATTATTTCTTTCAACCATTCTTCTGTATACTCAAATGTCATTACTTGTTTTATCGGGGTGTTTGCCTTGAAATAAAATACTATTTCCATATTATTTCAAGTGACACAAGTATTAAAAAAATATGTTTCTACATTTACTTTTAAAACACTCACGGAAGTACCGTATAAAGAGTATTTTTTGTGGCTTCGAAATAGTTTAACACGCATTTTGTGTCTTTTTCCTATTCAAAATTTTCATCTTCTCGCAAGATATGATCCAGTATGGAAAAAAAGAAGGAAATCTCTAGCGAAATAAACTATTTCATGAAATAATTGACAAATTTCTTTTTTTTATATCGAAGAATGTGGAAGTGTTAAGTAAGACGTTTCGAAATGTATTGGCTAAATTTTAGCAGTATAAAATCAAAACTGAACATTGTAACAAATCTCGTGACTACGAAATATTTTAAAATGCATAAACAGAAATCACTGGAAAAATCAATGTTATAAGATTTTTTAACTAGCTTTTAAATCAAATATAAACCGCGGCAAGTGTACATTAGCGGTTCACCGGTTTTTGATGTTATATTGCTCTCCACGGCAATGTTTATTCATTGGTTTAGACGTAAAGTTAAAGGCCTGCAAAATATTTCGAGAATGCAAAAATTGAGATGGAAATTCTACCAACAAGGAAATAAAAAATAGCAGAACCTAAAATTAATTAATAAATGAAATTAGAATTTAAAAAAGAAAAAATGATAACGATCGGAATGAAGTAGCAACGAATTTCAGCATAAAAGTTTTCGTCATAGACATTTACTAGGGAACTATTTCTGAAAAAGTTAAAAAATCATTAGAACACAGGGCACATAAAAAAGTTATGTGTTCTTTTAGCAGGGACATCTTTCTATGGAACACTAAATTATTGCAAAGAAACTATAATGTACTAGTTTGTCATTTATATATTCAGAAACATGAAGAGCTTTTCAAAGTTTAAATAACCACAGAGTAAAAACACACACAGATCAATTATCATACCTTAATATTCACGTAAGAAAGTTTGAATTATCACAGTCTCCACGATATTTTCTAAGAACAGGTCGGGTGTTCCGAGATGGATAAGAAAAGCTTAAGATATACTTTATCGCTTGAATGTAGATTGCAAAAATGACTTAAGTGAAATAAATTTGGCAGTGGACCTTGGAATCTGAAGTAATACAAATTTAAATCCTTTCGGTTTTTAATCTTGTAGACACTCTCGTCGCCTAAATCAACTCACGAATATTAGAAATAAAATTAAATCGAAAGAAAAACTCGCAAATGAAAAAAATCGACTATTCTTTAAAATGCAGCTTGAATTCTTATGAACGTGTCGGAAAAATTGAATGAATGCTACAATTCTCTATCTATAAAAACTGATAGAAACAAAATTAGAACAAAAAGTAAATCACTTTTATTCACTAGGTATTCATGCTCACACACGTTCATGATATTATTGCACATTTCATGGAATAAATTTTTCATTTCTGTCTGTTGTCTTCTTGAACTCTATCTTTCAAATAATTATGCATGTTCCCTACAAAATCAAAGAAGGCCTTTCGGATCAATTGTTTGTAAGGAGAATATGTGAATTAAGAAAAAAATGGATAGATTAGTGATAACTCTCTACGTGAAAGAATTTCAATATTATTTCAAAACCACGCATCATCAACATCGCTGTATCAGCATAAAATATAAAAACTGCATTTTTAATGCAACATGATAAGGAAAATAATTTTTATTTCGGAGTAGCAGCTTTGAAGGGAAGCTGAGGGTCAAGTTTAAATTTCTTAGCAAAACAGTTCATAACAATTCTGATTAAAGGAATAATGGCTTCCGAAACATAATGTTCACAGATAAAGCATCATGTCTAAAATTCAGTCAAGAAAAGCCATATAAAGGTAAAAACAATGACTTCTATCAAATAAAAGTGAATCAAATCAAAATTATCAAATGAAAATTGTCATAAAAAACAGGTACACATAAATCACTCCATCGCACCTCTAGGATTGAATAAGATCAGTAAATAACGAAAAGGACAATGCTCAATAAATCACGAACCGATATCACCTTTTCTGAAAACATCAACTCAAAATAAGCGGAATGTAATCTATTGAACTTCCGCAATTACCTAACCAATAAAATATTCATTGAACTCAAAACTTGAAAGCATTAGAATTTATTACAGTCAAGTTACCTAAGAACCTTTAAATGATTTATTGCTCAGGCTTCTTGCCCTACTTCAACGATTTCTCAAGATGTCTGAAGGAATGAGAGCTTCAAAAAAAAGTCACAGGATAACCCAAAATGATCTCGAAAAGTTATTTTTATCTCTTGTAAGAAAAATGATACTTCCTGGCGTAATATATTGTTTTTTTGTACAATTTGACACACATACTGAGAGCCCTAAACGTCTGATTGGTTTTCAAAATTGACCAAAAAAAGAATCGTTTTTCAGTTCGTTACTTGTCGACTCGTTCTTTTATTTTATTTTGTCTCGAAATTTCTTTTATTAGCCATTTATAACTCGTATAAATTCTTGCCAATATTCCGCTTTTGATTGTTTCAGATATAATGCTGAATTTTCGGTATGACTTTAGAATTTCACTTGATACTTCTTCGTTCCCGAAAACGAAACATAAACGACTCTAAACTCGCCATTTTAGCACCAATTTATATTAATCAACCGTTTTAATCAAATAAATGTGCTTAGCAGAAATTTGTAGAAGCTAACTGAAAATTTTAGTCATACAGTCGGACCTCTATTTAACGAAGTCGCTAAATCCCGAAAAAAAGTTCGTTATATGGAAAATTCGTTAAATAGAGATTCACCTTTTAAAATACTTTAAACTTCACAAAACAGATTTTAAATTCATAAACACTAAATATTATTAAAAAAGTAATTAATCACACCTTTATTTTGTAAATTAATATCTATTTGTTTCATATATTTTACCCATCAAAAAGAAATCTGCAAGGAAAACAAGAATAAAACAGAACATTGTCTGGGAATACATTGTATTTTCAATTAAAAAAATAATTTTATATTAAAATTAATGAATTTTAGCATTTCATCATACGAAGGTTTGTTGATATCTGCACCATGAACATTTCCATCTTCATCATCTTCGTCTTCATCGCAATTCATTGCTGTATTGTTTTTATTTTTCACACTGTCCACTTCAAAACTGCCTCATCCACATCTTCAAAGACACATGCTTTTAAACGTTTTGAACAAGAATTCGATAAATCATAATTTTGTATTTTATCACGATTTTTTTATTATGGTTGATAAGCTGTTTGGAGGAATACCAAATTTTAAAGCAATATCCTTTTTTCACGCCTTTATCCACCTCATGAAGAAATAAATTTTTTTCTTTGATGCTCAAGCACTTTCGCTTTGACATTTTCCAGCTTCAAGGTCATTGATCACCATAAAATGCGTTAAAAGAAAGAATAAGTTTGAAATGTTTAGAAATATTTTGAGAAATAGGGAGAAAAAAAATATTGGATCACAAGAAAAAGTTCGTTAAATAGAGAATGCACTTCACTATTTGGAGGTTATTTTACGAAGAAATTCGCAAAATGTTCTTGGTTCCAAGAAAAAGTTCGCAAAATAGAGGTTCGTTAAACAGAGATCCGACTGTAATTCATAACGACGCAGCTATTTTTTAAATACTCGTAAACGGGATTCATCGTCTTTAACCGCTTAACTTAACAGCCCGAGAATACTCGTGCATCGAATTATCGAAATTTTAGTCTTATAAACGAAAATTGAATCATTAATTAGTTTTATAATTTGACACAAAAAATATGTAGGATCCATAAACATCTTAAGTATCCTATGCCTTCTTAGATGAATGAAAACGACAGCCCCTTTCCAAAACAGGATGAGTCATCTTATTAGATAGCAAAGAAAACTATTCAGTTAAGTGGTTAAAACACCTGCTTCAATGGGTGACAAATTAAACGCTTGATTCCATTCTACAAACTTTTAATATGATTCATCTATTTGCGATTCGTTGACTGAACTGTGTGCGATTGACTCAGGCATATTAGATCCGGTAGTAACATTTTGGAACAAATGAGTAACTTCGCATTCAAGCACGTTTTTTCCCAGAAAGCATTCTCTTTTCGCGGTTTTTCTAAGGATGATTCGATTTTCTCCTCAGAGTACATTCCGGTTTCCTCTTTTCGTTTCGTGAAAGCTGTCAATTGAAATAATTTGTCGATTAGTTTGGGAAATTCTTCTTTATTGCATTCTTTAATTAAAAAGATTAGATTTCTCCTTTCTCGCATTTCTTGTCTACAGCATGTAAAGGTATGTAGTAAAACAGTTTTCCATGGTTGAATATCTTTCAGAAGTGTTTGCTTCGATAATGTCTTTGAGGTGACCAATAGCAAACGCGGTTTTTAACTTAAGCAAAAAGTAAATTTGACACTGTGCGATTGCTTTTTTTAATTCATTGTTTCGTTTTACGGAATAATAAACCTTCCTTATGTCAAAATAACTCAAAGTAAGTGTCATTGAATATTTCGTTTTAGTTTTCTTACACTATAAAAATGAACTTTCTAGATTATTATTATTTATTAAAATATCGTTACTGGATTAAGATCAGCTAAGATTATGCAAATTAAAACTTCCACTTTATATATCAGTAAAACATCTCGAATTAATAAAAAATCTCAGTGATCTCATAAAAAACGTAGATTTATACTATTACATCTGTAATATAAAGCATTAATATGAGAAAAGGAAAACCCTTTTACACCCACCAGAAAAGTTTTTTTATTTTTATGATCTGGCATTTGCTTGTTACACATTTTTTGTGTGGAGATGTGTGGTTTTATTCAGGGTTAAAGTTATATTTTTACATCTCTTAAACCACAGCATGCATTACATTGTATATCGACCTAAAATAAATGAGAATTTGTCAGTAGATTTTAAATTTATATAACTTATAAATTTATCATTCGAAATTATGCACTGGTTTGATATCATAATTAATATTTGGATAATCAAAAGCAAAAACCTGAAAACCATTTTTAATTCACTCTTAAATACTTTTAGACAATGATATTTAATGGATTATCTATAAATGAATTAGAATAATTAATAGACTTTTATTCTAAATAAATTTAGTTTTATCAATGCAAAAGTGCCTCAATTTGTTCACCTAATATTAATCCATCAACACTCATTCTTTTATTGTTAAATAAATATTTTCAGCTGAGCGAAAATAACTTTTCCAAAAACTGGCCAAATATTCAGCGATAATGCAAAAAAAATAATCTTCCAAATTTGCGAAATCCTATCATCTCTTATCTAATAAACGGATATGTATAAAAAAACTCACGCTTCTCATTTCTCCAAAGTAAAAGATAGGCTTCTGCACCATCTCGCTTCCCTGGTTATCTTCGAGAAGAATCCTGGATTGTATCTCTCTGCCGGCCACAAACACGGCCAACGTCAGTCCAAAGGTGATGAGTCCGATCATGATGAGTTCTGCGTTCACACTGAGCGACCTCTCGACTCGACAGAGGAGAAAACCTGCGAGGGCTCGCAAGCTGATTGGCAGGCAAGTTCAAAGGACACAGCCGCGGGCTGCAACAATAAGAAATTTTAGCTTCACATTTTTTGTTTGTCATCCGAGTGCCTATTTGGCAAATTATTATGGCTCTCGTGTTTCTTTATTTACAGTTCAATGCCCCAATAAATGCTTCAATCAAGTATTTTATTTTTAAATGACAGAACATTCTTTAAGAATATTTCATTCGCTCAGTTATTTGAGTTTACTTCGTTTAGTTAAATAATATATTCGGCGTTTTTTATATTGAAATAAAAAATTTTATTTATAGAATTTGAAATTGTTTATAATGAGCTTTAAAAATGTAATCACTGATTAAAACTCGGTCATTTATTCGATTAAAAAGAATCTTCAGTAGAGGTTATGGAATAGTGATTTCTGATTAAAAAATAAAACATTTATTGCAGAAAAAGAGATATATTTATATTATCATTAAAATTTTTATTATAAGTAAATAGAACTTTTACCCTTTTATTTCTTTTATTTTTTGCCCCTGAAATTACTAAAATTACAAACAACGAAATATGCAATAGTTGATTAGAAATAAAAAAATTATTTGTTTATAAATTTTTGTAAATTGTCACGAAATATATTAATTTCGTTATATATAAATGTATTTTCAATTGAAAAATATATTTATTCAAACTCATTAAGCAGTAAAAATTTATTTTTATTATTTAAGGTTTTTAATAAATAATACATAATTAATAAATAAACTGTAAATAATTTTCGTAAACAAATAATAATTATAATTAAAACGCTTTGAATAATTTTAAAATAATAATTTCAATTAATAAGTAATTTTAATAACCAATACTATACAGTATTTTTAATACACCAGCTGTACAATCTATATATTTAAAATAATGGGCAAAACCAGAGGGTCAGTACCCCAGTCCAAACCACTGGACCGATTTCGATCATTTTTATTTCAGTCTGAAGCTTATGACGTCTAGATATGTGATCAAGCATCGCCTGCACCCCCTACATCCTCCATTTTCAAGCGAAATCGATAAAATACTTCTCCACTGCATATTCTTTGTAGGGAAAATATGAGACAGTCCCTAGCCTCAACCACTGGACCTATTTCCACAATTTTTATTTCATATGAAAGCTTATGACGTCTAGATATGTCCTCAATATTTGCCTGCCACCCACCACCCTCAATTTTAGAAAATACTTCTCCACTGTACATTCGCTACGGGGAAACACCTTGACAGAGTCCCCCAGACCAAATCACTGGACCGATTTCGATAATTTTCATTTCACATGGAAGCTTAGGACCTCTAAATATTTAATCAAGGGTCGCCTGCCCCCTCTATTTTATAGAGAAATAGAAAAATATAACTTTGTCAGAATCCCTCAGCCTCTACAACCGCCAATTAGCTAATTTATTTCGCCAAGTTTCTAGCACAAACACAGGTTATTGACATTACGGGCGAACAGCTGGTCGCCGACGGCGGCTAGTAAAATTTTAAAATAAGCAGTGAAATTCACATTTACCGTGTTCAAACGTTTTTTTAAAGAAGTGAGGAATTTTTTTATTCCTTTTTTTCTGTTGAATGCATTGCATATTCCGCAAGTAAATTAAGGGCCTCAGAAAATTATTCGCTTATAATCACTGAGTGCACAAGGTACAAATGCATTTACTTAATGGAAACAATTCATAAATAATAATAATAAAAGAAATTGTTGATTTCGATTTGAACAAAACAAATTAGAATTATGGATGATGTTTTAAGATTATGTTAATATGGAATTCAAGAGACCAGATAAAAATTCAAGTTTCTGTAAATGCGAATTAAAATCGTTCTACCTAACCAAATTTCGCAGTATTTAGAAATCTTACAGTATTATTATATTAATACATATAATTAATTTAATATATTAATATATACAATAATGTAATTAAATACAGGGTTAGGTTAGATTAACGTCCCGTTTTGAAGCAACACGAGGGCTATTTAGGGACGGACCTCGTAATTTTGAACCTCGATCAGATGGCGACTCCTGAGCTGGCAACCCCCTCTCCAAATTCCCGCGCCACACCAACGGGAGGACGTTTGGCCACTACGGATGATTTAGCGTGCAACAGGACCCATACACGGCGGATCGTCAGTGGAATCGGGTTTCGAACCTGAGACCCTCCTCTCCCGAGGTCGAGATCTTACCACTATGCCTAATTAAGCATAGGGTGATTATAACTAAAGTTGCACTTTCAAAAGGTTGTAAAAAAGAACCACTGGTCGGAATGACCTGATATTTCATCTGAGTATACGTGAAGCAATGGGAATTTGTTTTGCGAAAGAAAAAAATAGTTCAAAAGTTGACCGATAGGTGGCGTCGTGATAAGATGCTAAAAAACGATTGTTTTAAAAGATATGCTAATTTTAAGATGCTAATTAAAAGACGTGACATGTTGTTGTGGCACTCTTTGTTCAAAGCCCATCCACCACGACAATGTGGGGCCACAGCGGATAGGAAAAAAAATCGGTTTTTAATTGTTCCTAGGCCAAAAACCGTAGAAAAAGCAAAAACTGATGAAACCATCAAGAAAAGGAAGTCGACTTCGACTTGCTTAAGAAATGTTCAATATGTTTTTACTGTTTTCTACTATGAGCTGAAAGCGCAAAACAGCATGTTCCACAACAGATTGGAGTGTTTCAGTGGTGATATTGTGAAGGTGTTGCGTAATGCGGTTTTTCAAATCAGCTAAGTTCGCAATCGGACCCCCGTATACAACATCTTTTAGATAGCCCCACAGCTAGAAGGCACAAGGGTTCAGGTCAGATGATGGTGGCGGCCAGGCTGTTGAGAAATGACGACTGATAATTCTATCATTTCCGAAATGCAGATTCAACAGCTGCTTCACTGATGTTGCAATGTGCGGAGAAGCGCCATCTTGCGCAAAAATTGTGCTATCCACACATCCGCGCTGTTGCAGTGCTGGGATAAGATGGTTTCGCAAAAGAGATTCATAACGCGTCCCACTGACTGTACAGGTTACAGGACCCGAAGGACCAATCTCTCCGAGAAGAAAGAACCAACGATAAATACTGCCGTAAACCCGCACCATACAGTGACCTTCTGAGAATTAAGAGGCAATGGTTGCATTTGGAACGGATTCTCTCTTGAGCATATTCTGCAATTTTGAGTATTAACAGAACCTTGGAGAAATTTTGAGTATTAACAGAACCTTGGAGATGAAAATGAGCTTCGTCTGAACACAAAATGTTCCATGGCAATGCATTGTCCACTTCCATTCGAGCAAGAAATTGCAGTGCGAGAGCTTCTCGTTTTGGCAGGTCAGCAGTAACCAAATCTTTAACATACGTAATTTTGAATGAATAGCATTGCAAACTATTTTGTAAAAATTTACGAACCGTGCTGACAGGCATGTCTAAAGTTCGGGAAATTCCCCATGCACTGCACGTTCCCAAAGCACTGCTTGACGCTTACTGCAATGCTGTAGCCACATCCTCCACTGACGTTGAAGCAATTGCTTTCCTCCCTCTGCCACATTTCACGTCAAATGAACCCGACTTCTCGAATTTATCAATCATCTTCTTCAGACCGAATGCAGTCATCAGACCAGAGTCGCTTCTTAAACCCTTTAATGTCCGGAATTTCTTCAATGCAACTGCCGCCCAGTTACCGTTCTTGTAAAAAAGCTTCACAAGCAGAGCACGATCCTTTAATGATAGGGTCATGACTACCTCTCAGACGAAGAATAACAGAAACTGCATGTTCCCCGCCTTTTTATCCCAAGAGTATGTCACGTCTTTTAATTAGCATCTTAAAATTAGCATATCTTTTAAAGCAATCTTTTTTTAGCCTCTTATCACGAGTACAGCGCCATCTATCGTTCAACTTTTGAACTTTCTTTTTTTCTTTCTCAAAACAAATTCCCATTGCTTCACGTATACTCAGATGAAATATCAGGTCATTCTGACTACTGGTTCTTTTTTTTGCATACTTTTGAAAGTGCAACTTTAATTATAATCACCCTGTATATTAATATAATATCAATATATGAAAGCAACTACAGTTTGCATTTAAATAGCTCGAATGGAGATATGATTTTAAACGCCTAGAATTTCACAAGCAATTAATTACTAATATGTTCATTTATGCAACATTTTGTTTAAAATGAGTTTTTACTATCTACAATAGAATTGTCCAGAGATGTCCGTAACGCTGGGTCGAGCATAAATTAACCCCGCCCCTTTTTCTTGCGTCATTATTAAACGAGCAAATCGGTTGATTGTATAAGAATATTAGCTCAGCATTCAACAATGAAAAAGAAACGCGCAATTAAATATTTGTTTAAATAATGAAAACGGATTGAATTGCGTTTCAACAATGAAAATTATTGTTGTAAGTTATGCCCAAAAATCCTTTTATATACAACTTTGGGCGGCTATTAAAATAATCCCGCGCCTCTTGTCTGCGTCATTATTGAACGAGCAAATCGGATGATTGTATCAGAAGATTACCTCAGCATTCAGCAATGAAGGAGAAACACGCAATTAAAAATTTGCTTAAACAATGGAAACGGAGTAAATTGCGTTTCAACAATGAAAAGTATTGTTATAAATTATGCCAAAAAATAGTTTTAAAAATTATTAAAAATAACAAAATTTTATTGTAAATCAACTTAATTGATATCATTAAAAATGTAATTTTTTGTACTTTCAGATGGCGTAAAAATGATTTTTGAGCTGTATATTTTCGGAAGATATTGAGAAAAGCCTCAAAATTTTGCTTTATTATTAATTAATTAAAATTTCTAAAACAGGGCTTCGATATGCACATTCCCGTCCTCCAAAGTTTGTTTGTGCCAAATTTCGTACTTCTAGGTCCAGCGGTCTGCCCTGTAGAGCGCCAACACACCCATTCCCTTTTGTTATTGGTAATGCATTTTTTTCTGTTAGTGGATTTTGCATTATTTAACGATTTTGCATTATAAAACGAAAGTAATTGTTAAAAGTAAAGTTTTTAACAAAACGAAAGTTAGTGCCAAGTGATTCATCAATCCTGTTTTTCATTTTTTTTCATTTATTTCTGAAACATTCTGCCAATGTGCATGATATTTTGTATTACATCTTTCGTGAGTAAACCTGTTACAATCAGTTCTGAGATATGGTTTGCAGACTAAAAGCCCGTCTTAGACGGGCACAAATCTTCTAGCTTTAAATATAAGTTTTCAAAAATGATTAAAAGAAAAAAACTTAAAATATTGTAAAGCTAGTACAGATTTATGACAAGCAATCAATTGCCATAATTATTATTTTAACATCTCATTTTTGTTTGAAAGGTATCGTTGCGTGCGAAACTCTCTTTGTTAAAGGTTCGTTAAGTCTTCTTGCTCTTCTTTTCAATGGAAAAAGAGAGGAAGGAAAGTGCTTTTGGGATGCGAGAGGCATTTGAACTTCATTTCCGCGAACGAATGCTGCAATACGCTGCTATAAATATCTGAGAAGCAGAAAAAAAAATGGATAGTACGTAAAAAAATCTGGCCAGGTATGTTTTGGTTCCGGATATTGTAAGAATTTTGAAAAAATGTTTTATTTCGTAATTTTAGAAGGAAATGTAGTAATAAGGTAGAAAGTGTACTGAGGAATCCTAATGCGTAACAATTAGTTGATTTGTCCGATTCAACCGAAAATAAACGTATTTTAATTCTTTATGTATCTACATTTTGTTTCAATCTGTTGCTTAAGATTTCCTGCATGCTGAGTTATTTTTCGGTAAGAAAGAAAAAGCTACTGAAATTGATTAAGTATCATTCTTTTGCAAAACCCTTTGCAACATAAATGGTTTCAGCCTAAAACAACTTTACTAAAATGGTTCAAGTTTTTCAACCATTTTCTTTCGTTATTTAATTTAATATTGAGCTTTTCGTGCAAGTGCCTGTTGTTAAAATGTACCCAAGTCTGTTAAAATGAACACTCACGATTTCACTCTTTTTCAATAATATCGATGTTTATCAAATTTTCTTTAAGGTGCATTTTTTTAAAATGTTATAATTGCTACAGCATGTGCTCGGCTAATAAACTCAATCAATTCGACGTTTTTAAGTGTGAATATACATCTCACAATCTCTTCAAACTTTATAACTAATTTAAATTAACACTGTGAAAAGTGTCATTCCTTCACCTGACTAAAGATTCATTTTTTGCTTGAAGTTTAAATATATGCAGGTGTATCCAAAAGCTAGCTCTGTATTGTTCCAACGAGTGACAGTATACTCTTAAATTTGCAATGGTAGTTACCTGCTCTCTTGATAAGGCAATGTACCCAGAGTCATCATTCTGCTAATATCAAGAGTAGTTCGATTCATCATCAGTACATCAGGAGAGTATGATTTAAGTAATCGACAGGCAACCATACATGTACGATCAATAAAACGTCACTATAGCAACTCCTAATGTACCTTATCAGCGTGTCAAGTGACACTCGATATCACTTGATTTGTTAGGGTTGCAGGTCTGTATCACTGGAATTACAATCGTGAGCTGCAATTAGTTGGAACTCTACGTATATAGTCCCTAAACTTTTTCATATTCCTAAGTATTTTTACTTCCATTCGCACAATGCTAATGCAAAAGTTAGCCTTAATTTCATTTTAGTGTCAATGTTTTTTTTTACATTTGGCACTGACTTACAAAAAACATAACGTAGAGATAAAGCCATGAAAACAGTTTATAAGAGACTGGGAACTGAGTCGTAATCCTGACAAGCTAGATTACCGACAGACAAAATTCCGATAATCCCAAATCCCGACTCTGTCCAAAGTCCCGACAAATCAATATCAAAATCCATGGTATCAATTAAGGTATGATAAGGGTATGTTATTAGGCCCAATTTGCCTTAATGAAACACCATTTTAACTAAATATTACTTAGTAGTAGTTTGAGTCACTGAACCATAAAAATTGTGCCATTACTGAAATAAATTTTGACAAATTCAAATGATAATCGAAGATTGAAATGAAAATTTAGGAAATTCATTTTATTAAAAAAAGGAGGAAAAACAATTAACGTATTCTGTATAGATTCAAATGGCATATTTGCAGTAACACATTGTGGCAATACCACGAAGGTATAATTTAACTTTAGATCTAATTTACTGATTAAAGCTGTTAATTAGCCATATGCAATATTTTATCAAAAACGCTATTTAATTCAGTTAAATTAAGCACCTGGATTTATATAATGATTTGTTGGGTTTTTCTGCTTTGATTTCGGCTGTCCGAATACCTAAGAGGTAAGTTTTTTTTTTCATTCAAGCAGCGTCCGTCACCTGTGACGGACACATTGATTTTAAAAAATAAAGAAAATAAATAAATCGACACAACAGGAACATTTTGAAAAAGATTTCAGTTTTTAAGACGAAGGACGATTCTACTAGATAACCTCTTCTCAGACTAAAATAGTACTTGGACAAACATTGTTATGCTGATATCAATTTTTTACACTAAGCTGATATCTACTTTTTATTCCCATTCTTAATGGGAGGTCGATTCAATTTTGCTGCTTAGTGCCCAGCAGAAAGCGTGAGTAATTTATCATTATCTTTTATCAATTATGCGAGTAATTTTTTTAAATATATTTTTCACTCTATCTCAAAAGTCGTTTTCACTGGAAGAAGACGAAACGCCTCCTCTGTGTCTTTATTTGAGAAACTGTCAGGATTCTTCCGCCCGCTCACAGAGAGCGTCAACGCCCAACGTTCAAGTAATCAGTGAAGGATGCGAGAACAAAGCAAACCGTGTTAGATTGCATGAATACTTTCATTGAACAAACAGGAACCTTGACGCTGTAAAGACATGGGAGGCTTCCCTTAAAAGAAAGCCATTCAGGAATTGGCATTCGGACACCTGGCTGCTTAACAAGTCAGGACGATCTAATTTTGAATTGTTTCCAGAAACGAAAATGTGTGCGATCAACAAAGCAGCATGAAAATTCAATTTATGCGTTTAGTTAAGTTAATAAAGAAAAGTGTCATTAAGAAAACGAGGATTTAATTGCCACAAGTGGCTTCCAAATTGGTAAATGAAAAAAATTGTGAAGAAAGAAGTTTCTGAAAATAATTCTTGATATTCCTCTTTTAAATCTTTAAAAAAATAAATATTTTGCTGCATCACAGTTTCTGAAAATATTTCCGGGTAAAAAAAACTTTGTTCAACCCCCATTTTTGGCTGAAATGCTTTCTCAACCCCAAGTATGCATTTATCTGGGAAAGCAAGACACGCAAATTAAGAATTTAATAATAAGTGAAAAAAAGAGTAATTTCATACAGTTATTTGATAAATTTTTAAAAACATGTCTTAACCATGTTGATTTTGCTAGTTATTTAAATAAAAAAAATTCACATCATTCGAACAGGTGTGAATTCAAAATATTCACAATTCTATGAATTTTCATAGTTTTTAAGTAGTTATAGCAGTATTTTCCGTCATTAAATATCGTGAATAAATTTAATAATAGATAGGATTTTTTAATTAAAAATTTTGAATTGGAAACCATTTCAAATATCAAAAGTTCTGACGAATTCCTTTTAAATTTTAGCTTCAATTCGTCGAAAGAAACTGAAATTTATTTCAAACGACAGCCTTTTTCATTTTATTCCGGTAGCAAGATAATAGCCTGATTGAAAAAAAATCAGTAATATATCATTATTATTTTTTCCCCTTTTTCTTCCTGTTCGAATTGTTCACTGCTTACCAAGCGTTTCTTAGCATTCCCAACCTCAAGAAAACGAGTAAAAATTAAGAAAATAAAAATAAATATTTTAAAGGGTGATTAATAACACCCTTATAATACGCAATGAATGCGGCAAGGGTTTTTCTTGGCAATGGCATATCACTCGGAAATTGATGAAGTTTCCGTACTTATTATTTAAAAGAGCAAGAATATTGATGGCAGTAAGAAGAAAACGTAACCATGTACTTTCCAGAAATGCGTAAGTCTCTGTCTTGAGCTTAATAATGCGTTTTTCTCTACACAATACCGATCTTTCCGGAAATGGAGGAGGTATAATTAGAACTGGCATCAATCTATCCATTTGGGGTAGTGTCGAGAACCGACTGCAATAATGAACTCATCATTTTTTGCGGTGAACAAATGATCTCTTGCTTTAATAGAGGCAACTGAATCACCTAAGGAATAAATTAATGAGGGCACATCTAGTTGGAAATTGTGTCTGGAAAAACACTGGTATTCATCCTTATTGCTTAAATTAGTTTCATTTTAAATAGTATATGCGCATTTATAGGTTTTTGCAAATCATTCCTATATCGAAATGTGTGCTTTTCTTGTTTAACCAATAATAGCCAAGTCTTTGTATTGTGAAAGCCTTATACAGGATGGACACAAAATATTTCCGTGAAAACAAAAATTTATTGTGCAAAAACTATTATAACAAGATATGTGTTTATTTTTATAAATCATAAATCCTGTAATAAGACTAGTTATCCTATTAAATATCAACTTACGTCGCCAAATGTCAAATCTATCTCTGTCTACCCGTAAAGCACCATGTGGATACTCCAATTCTCAAAGTTATTTACGTTTCCGGAGACATGAAAAATTGATTATTCTGAGAAATAAGCATGGTTGAAGTAATCTTTATCTTCATTTATTCTATTGAGAATTTCAATTACAAATTCAGTAAGTCTAGGACAATCATCTGTTTGCAGGGCCTGAACGAGGTCCACATTTATAGATCTACCTGTTCTTGGAATGATAAGCGGTACGACTCGGTATACGGTTCTCGCTTCCCCTGGGAATACAGGAATGGTTGCAATGCCTAATTAACGGGACAACACCTATGATGGGAAATATCTCTTTAGAGAGGGGTCTGTGTATGGGCTTCTCGAAATGGGTGCTATTTTGTGCAGATAACAGTACCTGAATTTCATCTACGGCGGCCCGATCATTCAGCTTTATCGCATGGCTCAGTTCTCATATTGCATTACCTGTTCTTGGAAATTTCTTGAAACTTTTCATACCATTGCTTTATGGTCAGAACATCTAGAGGATTGCGCGCGCGCGCGTTCATAGCAACTTCTAAACTCCCTCTGAACAGAAATGGTCGATTTGGTTTCAAGGAACCACAGAGAGCATCGCGGCTTTTCCCTCATCCATGTCATTTCTTTAAAAATCAACTTTTGATTCACAGTCTATGTTTATAGATTAGTTTTTATATCTGTTTGACGATGAAAAAACGTTAAGAGTAGGGCTATGTAATATTAAAAATTTTACATTACTATTTCCAACGGCTATTTCATGTCAACGCTTTGTGATCAGGGAAAGACTTTGTAACCGACTTTGTCTCACAGTGTACTGTATTTGAAACTTGCTTTCCTAAATGCAAGGTGGAAATATGGTATTTGATTTGAATTGGATCATATCCATTCGAATAAAATTTGACTTTTGATTCGAATGGATATGGCAGACGATTTAGCCTTTCCATGCTTTTGGTTTCGAAAATGCCAACTGGTTTGCAAACAGATAGATGGTTGCAATTTGTTTGAATATGAGTTGGAGTTCTGCATTTGAAAGGCAGATGGTGTATTCAAATGGAGATAAAGGGGCTAACATAACATTGCAGGTCGAAAGCCTGCAGTATCTGTTATTGCCATTTATTTAAATCCTTGAAACTTGGAGAAGAAAGAGAAAGAATGAAAAAGATATTTCAAATACAGTTTCTGATTATCAGTTTAATCAAAATAATATACGAAGATTGCAATAAAAATATTCGATTAATCCTTTTGCTTTATTTACTTTGGACTAATGATTTTTGAAAATAAACTGAGAGATATAGTTCAGCAGCATACTTATGTGTAAAATTATTAGCTTATTTCAAAGGATCAGATTTCCCCCTTATATAAAATATGCCTTAATTTTCGACAATTATTTGTGATGATATCTTTTGTACCGTCAGCTTAATAATGCAAAATTCCGAAGAAAAACTTTTCAGAAGAAAATTTACTTGGTTTTTTAAGCAATGGAATAGGAACTTCATTAATAAATAAATCTAAAATTTTGTGCTACTGCCCAAAGTAAATTAAATGGAAAACAAATATATCTTTCATGCTGATGCAGGCGGTAAAGTAATGGGGTCAGCAACAGTTTACCACTAAATCAGGACAATAATCTAATAAATTATACACCAAATCGGAAATTAAGACGTCAGATTCGTGTAGAAAATAGTCCAATATTATGACACCGTCGAAACTTCTGATGTGAAATATAGTAGATATTTTAGCTTTGCTTAGCTATTTACGAATAGGAAATTGGAGCTTTGAACCTTTATATTCATCAGGCTCACCATGGCCTAATTTGTTGCTTGACAACATAAAATGAAAGAGAATACCTTTTCAAACCTTTAGAATATATATGAAAAAAGAATTTTTAATATGTGTTGCGGTTTGTGTGAATTTAATCCAGTATGAGTATAACGTAACAGATTAGTAGAAGTAAAAGCAACATTATTATTACATTCAAAATAAATTTACAAGCTGCTCCCAATTCAGTTTGCAACGACATATGCAATGCACCAGTCAATTTCCATGTCAATGTTTCGTATGAATACGCATAATTATACAGTCTAATCTTTAACATAGCTGCAATTATTAACACTGATTTTTTATGAGTTTGGAAACTATCTACCAATGCTATTCACCATACCAACGATTGCCTTCAGTTCGAAGATGGCCAGAATGAAGACACATCAATTTCGACTTTTACTCTGTTCATAAAATGTTAAATACCTATTTATCTTCTCATAACAAAAAATAAGTGCTGTATTATTTGATTTGTCATTACATGTTTCAATTGTTTCACCTAGATTTTTCGAAAATAAATATCGGAAACTAAGACAGTATTTTTTGGTATATAGCAAAACCATATATAAACAAAACATAAAATTTTCAAGTTATTTAAGGAAAAGCTGAAATAATGGGACTAAGTTTAGTGTAATACGTACACATTTTCAGTTAAAATTTTTGAAAGACAGTATTGAAGAATATTTGATAAGACATGCACATTAAAGATCATTAAAAGCCTATTGGATGAGAGGAATATTGCTCTATTTGGAAAACTTTCTGTAAATGTTTCTTAACTCTTAATTTAGGGATAAAACAAATCATGTCTGATATGAAATAAATTGTGCTTTAGAACGCGACATTTAATTTTTTGGGTTTATTTTTGTACATTTTCTTTCCGTTAGGCAGTACACTTCCAGTTTATCTCAGTATTTTGCTAGATATAACTATATTGCATGTACGTCTTTATAAGCATTTTCTGTTAAGAACGCGTTTTTTCCGGCAGTATGGTTCTGTTTTTATATGCATATTATTCACTCATTCGAAAAGACTTTGGAACATCTTCTTTCTATTTTTTACTTGCAGGAAATACACCTATGTCTTCAGAACGAAGCATAATGTAGAAATAAACGAATTTCTTTCCATGCATTTAAGTAATCGGATTGTACCTGTATTCTGAAAATACGAATAATGCTTTTTATGATTCCCAGAAGAATAAAAGCTGAACGAAATGCGATGCCCTCTCGTAATAAAAAAAAAATTGTTGACTATCCAAAACGTCATTAAGAATAATTCTTCTGCAGCGTTTTTGCTTCTGGAAAGAATTTTTCTACCAGTCTAAAAGTTCCGTTTGCGCTTCTACAAAATCATGAACTCCATCAACTTCTTAACTGAACCATGCTCAAAGCAAATTTTTGTTACCTTATTTTCATCAACCATTCTTCCAAAAAAAGTTCTGAGCAATAAGTCGCTAAACTTATAGCCGAAGGGCAAGGAATCCAAACAAACAGTCGTTATTCTTCTTTCATGGTTCTGCGTTTTTTTTCCCGATTTAAATGAGATGTCCCAGTTTTTGAATCACAAGCACAGCACCTTGACCTTCACATGCTTGACAGACATGTCATTTATGACAGAAAGGAAGGTTGAGAAAAAAAACCAACTATTCTGATGATGGCAAAAACAATTATAATTGGTGCTGGGTCGAAGATTATGATCCACTTTGCTTTGGCAAAAAGTACTTTTAGTGCAGCCCAAAGAAGATTCTGGAACATATTTTTTATTTCGTTACTGCGATGTGTTGTTTGTATCTTATTTTTTAAGCGCACGTGTCATTGGAACAGTAACTATCCAAATAATTCTATCTCGTGGGAAAAACCGTAGATTCATACAGAGGACCTGCCTATGTTAGGCTTTATGCTTCTAGACAGACGTTAAAACGAGGACTTCAACGAAATGCCGCATTTCTCTCTGTAAAGTGTAGCGACATTTCAAATGAAAATTACAATCAGTAGAGCCTTACCATTCTATTGGTTCTTAAAATTATCTAGACTATAGAAATTTAATCTACAATTTATTTTGTAAAAAGTATAATTGCATAACTGATTTAAAGTTTATTTTCAACGGTACAGCTAGGAACTGTTTGGATTTTAATGTTACCATTTCAATTTTAATATGAATTTTATTATCTTATAGATAAATAACTGCATTTTTCAAACGCAATTGTTGGTGATAATCTATAAAGAGCAGTTTTTTAATTCAGTTAGTCAACTGGAAATACAGAAAAGACCATTGTTGTACTAAAAGGATAATTTTGTTATTCAAAATCGAAATCGTTTGAAATCAAAATCCTTTTCAAATTCAAAACATTAGCTAGATTGAAATCATTTGAAGTGAAAATCGCTTTCAAATATCAAGAAATTAACCTTATTAATGCAAAAAAGATTAATTTTCGTAAATGGTTTGAAGTAAGACTTGAAATGAGCCTTTTTCAATTTAATAATAATTTCACACATCAGTACTAAATAATTACAGCATCAAGAACATCATTTTAACAAAGTTTATTCAGGCTCAATGAAACATAAGGGCCTTTAGTCACAGTTTTATTCTTTGCAGTCTTTTTCATTCTGATTAACTTCAACCAAGGTCTTCTGGCTCAGATTTCGCTTTTGCAGCAAGTCGTACAATTCTGTCTTCTTCTTGTCGTCGAGTTTTGGGGTTTTGGACAGAATAAATACCTCTTCTGTAAAAGGAAAAAAATTTATCCCATGAAATGCAATGTGATGAGTTTAGAGATAGAAGAAAATCACTAGCTATAATACATGATTAGTTCTTTTATCGCATTTTTAAACCAAGAAAATTTTTACATGAAGCCCTTTCTATTCCATTTCAAGCATTTTACTTGTAATGATTGGATTTAATTTACTAGATTAGCATTTAATTTTAAAGCTTCACGAAGGTGAGGGCTAATTCGGGATGAACCTCGTAAATCTGAATCGTGGTCAGATGACGAGGACGATATCCTAGACTGCATCCGATTCTTCAATCCTCCCCGCCACGCCAGCGTGAGGGCATTTGATCTTCGACTGCAAATATAGGCTCAGTGTGCACATGTGATTTGTGTCAAACTAGTCATTAGGGACATAAAATGGCGGAAAAGCGATTAGCGGTGTGAAGAACATTGGCAGCAGTTGGATAGTGCACACCTACCACCCGCCGATCTAAGGTGTCGGAAAAGTAATTAGCTTCAATTTTGCACAAAATTTTCTTCAGAGGTCGGAGGGAACGTAACTGGAGATATGTGTTCACTACCCAACTGCAATCAATGTACTTCACGTCGTTAATCTCTTTTCCGACATTTTTGTCTTTTAATGACTAGTCCGGCACAAATCGGACTCGTGCACCCGGCCTTAATCAACCTGCAATCATCCGATCCTGAAGCAGACACTATCAGCACACAGTGTTATAGCATTTTACTTGAATGCTAATGTATTGCATTTACAAAAAAAAAAAAAAAATCAGTGAAATGAATAAAATATTATTTATTAAAAAGTGAAACAAATTTATTCTAAATAATTGTGTTAGCTACAGAATTTTTTAAACCGCTATTTAGATACAGCAATTTCAAAAAGAGGTCCATATATTTTTGAAAGGAAACGAATTGTTGTAAGAAAGAGGTAAACATGGAAGCCCTCGGAAATCACATGATGCTACAGAAAATAGTCTTACTTCCAAACCACGTAAATCACGGAATATGTAGCTGGAGAGTTAAAGTACCAGCAATTTTGTCTTTAATATCATTGACAGAAAGCACATTTGCATAATAATGAAATAGGATTTTATTTTTACACGGAGAATGAAATCTTAGTTAATCAACGTTTTAGAGAGGGAGCAGGATATCTTCAGCGTTTTTTAGAATTCTTTAGCTGAATTTTGTACTTAGCATTCACCCTGAAATGAATGCTTTAGTTTTGTATAAATGTATTTTTTAAAATGATTTGACAGGTACACGAATATATCTTTTTTGCATACTCTTAACAATATTTTATGCTATCATACGCGGTATCAACCAAAAACTCACGAAATCCTTTCATAATGCTATAAATATGAGATAGGGGAGAGTCGCTGAATTTGGACCAGTGCCTGCATCGAACAGCTATCAGAAATTAGATTTTATTAAATATTTTGGTTGTAAAATAGGCAAATTATGTTGTAATGAAGTAAATGTGGTGTATAAAATCCATTTAAGAGAAGGCGCTACGTGGTTATAATTAGAGAACAAGTAGTTTAGATTTAAGTATTGTCAATTAATTATTTTAACAAAAGACAAAAAGTCCTTACGCTGTTTTAAAGTAAGTAGGAGAATATGTTATTATATCTCCAGATAGGAAATTTGCTGGCTGAAATTTACTGTAATAATTTTATTAAAGTAGTTTAAAGATAAGCTTAGGTTTTTTTTCTGTCCAAAAGTTGTCTAGATTGGACCACAAACAGTTGCCAAAATTAGAATCTTTAAATAAATGATATTATTATCTTAACCTACAGGAACAGATCAGAAAGCAATTGGTATTCCTCATAAATTGGAAGTGCAACAAGTTAAAGCAAAAAAAAAACCAAAAAACAATAAACGGACACTAAAATCATCAAATGTTAGATTAAAAAGAACAACAATTAAGGATACAAATCTTTTGTAACATTCGTGAGGAAACAGAGGAAGAAGCATAAAATGCCATACTTGCATTTATGCATTGCGTGCTGGTGTGAATTTTAGAATCAAAAATTATTTTTGCTTTAAGAAATTGGTAGTCCAATTTAGGAAAGCAGCAGTTCAACCTAGGAAACCAGTTTCTGAATTGGATCGTAGACACAATTTTTTAAGCTACTTTTTTCCCTGCTTTAAAGTGTATTTCATAATAAAGTTAATTACATTGATCTGAATATAAATAAACTACAAAAATTCTCCTTTCTGTTTTTCATTAAAATTATTTTTCGATCACTGTGCATTGAAAATGTCCAGAGGTGGTTCAAACTAAGTAACTTCCCCTATATTCCACCAGTAGTGGATCTGTTTTCGAGATATTTACGGCACATTTGAAGTTATTCGAGTATTTTGGTCAGTATACTGAATTCGTGAGTTCTTTGGAACCGATATCAGGCGTTTTAAATATTCTTTATTTAACACTCCACCAAAGAAAAGATGAGTAAAAATATGCTGCAATGCAACAAAAAAAATCACAATATCTAAATCAGGAAGTTATTTGTATTTCAAATAAATTCCATTCAGATGTTTATATGAAAATTTAGACTTACCAGTGTAAGCAAGCACAAGCTTGTGGCAAGAATACAAGATGAGGTGAGTGTCGTAGTCAGTGTCAATAACCCACAATGGCCACTTTCTAGCCATAACTGCAAAAAGAAAAAAAAAGAAATGTGTTAACTTAGAGAAGAATCAAATAGTGACCTGGTTTCAACTTTCTTAATTTTTCAGCTGATTTTTTGGTGGTTTTTTCTAAGATAAAAAATTAATTTGGGGAATATTAACAGAATCTTCACAGATTTTATTCAACGCTTCACAATCCGGAGAAAAATATATACTTAATCTTTCAAAATTCATAAAATATGATATCTTCTGATCGTTGAATCACTTACCCGCTATGTACTACCCTATATACCCTCTAATACTAAGTACTCATTATAAAATAATTACATTTATAAATTAATTATTATTTAAATATTATTAACTTATTATTTACTACTAAATAATAATTTGAATTGGAGAGGGTAAATATTATTATTTATGAAAAAAAGGAATCTTTCTTTGATAAAGAAAACATTATTTTTAATTACTATACGTGAACTTTTTAAAGTGGTCTAATTGAGATAAACATAACGGAGAGAAGAATCTATCGTTATTGATTAATGGTGAGGGTATGATGACAAATTATATGTTTCAATATCAAATATTTGCCTTCATTTGAACAATCGGTTTTATTTAATTTGACTCCTTCCCCATAATTTTACATTGATATCATATAAATTACAATCATTGTGTTACACACTCTTGAAATTTTTTTTCTGGTTTTAATATTTTAATGCGGATAATAAGCATTTAACCAGCAGTGTGATAAGGTCCTATTGTCCTCATGTTTGACTAAAACTATAGATATTAATGTTCAGTTCGGTTAGAAACATACTAAATTTTAAATACTTTCTCTCCCTTTTGCTTTCTCGTATACGAATTACACAAAGAGACAGTAAAAAAGAATTTTGACAATATGCAAGTTTCAGGCCTCCCTGAGTCCGAAAAAAAAGTTTTTGGAATTATGTTTGTCTGTCTGTGAACATGATAACTCAAAAACGTAATAAAATAGACAAGTGAAATTGGATTTGTGTTCTTTATGCAAATATTGTAGATTTTTGTTGAGTTTTGGGCAAAATCCTTCTCTCTGTCTGTATGCTGCATCTCAAAAACACAAAGATGAAATTTGACATACGTTTTTTTTCCACTAGAATTTTAGATCTGTACTGGATTTTGGACCAAATCCATCAAAGGTTGACTGTCTGTCGGTGTGTCTATTCGTATGTTTGGGAATGTAAAACCTTAACGCGTAACTAAGCGTGCGTAACTAAAAAATGCTTCGAGTTAGATGAATGAAATGTAGTATGTAAGCAGACAAGAGTGGTGTTAGAGTTCGTCCGACAGGAGAGGATGGGTCTCCCGAAAGGGGACACGACCTGCTGTATAAGAGAGGGCAATTATTTTTCGGAATCGGGGGTGTGCTGTAGCGGAAATGTATAAGGGGAGGGGCGTAATGATGACCCTCTCAAATTTCGCCAGATCTTTATTTATCTACTTGTTGAATAGCCCGTTGCTCGGGGTACAAAAATTTGCCCCGACATGGGGGGCGCAGCATCCCCATACCTCCCACTGGCTCCACTCCTGCTACCAGACGTGTAGATTTGTGTCAAATTTCTGATCCAATCGGTCTTGTGGAAGAAATCGTAAATGCATACTGTCCTACCGCCACGAGAAAAACCCTATACACCAGACATGCCTGTGGAGGTCGTTATGGAAACGGGATATTCCACTGAATTTTGGGGATGAAAGAAAGGGCTTTATTTCATTTGGCGCAGATAGAACCGGCGGAAATCTCATTTCTCTTTGTACTTCGTTAGAAAACGAATTCCTCACCTAACGGAAGTGCGCTTAGGTTGCCAAATGTTGCGGTTGATTTTATATCTGTATCCCTCCTTTCTTCGACCTGTTTATTTGAGGCAACTCTGACCGGAGATTTTCTCCTGGCGGTAGGACAGTACTCTCTTTTCTTCACTAGATGACGATGCGCATAACGCGCCATATTATCTTAGTATACGAGAAAGTCGAAGGAAGAACACTCCCGTTGGTTATTCTATAGAAGCTGATATCTTAAAATTAACAAAAATTTTAACAATTTTAAGTGCAAAAAATTTGAATTGTACTCACTTGTTCCTTTCAAAGGATTGACCAGAAGCTTAGCTGGCTCGTCTTTCTTGGGTGTGGTCAATTCAGAATACTCGGACTTCCATTTGTCTCTGTAAAGAAGCATGTCAAAGAAGTACTGCACTGTTCAAATATACCTTAATTTTATATATTCATGAGAAAAGTATTCCATGGATATGGATTGCTCTTAACCATCTCACTGCCGCATATTTTAAAATTTCTATTTATATGCAATGTTTGTAAACATGTTCAAATACCGTTAAACAAAGAGAATTGTTATTTACATCCAAATATTTATTAGTATAATATGATTCAGTGATAAGTAAACACATCAGCTTGCGAAAATCTCAGGATGCAGCAAAAATTGACTTACTTTCTACTCGCGGAAATCGTAGGATAAGCAGTTAGAGGGTTAAAATTGAAGTAAATTTTATGTTTTAGCTCATTAAAAAAGGGTATCGCATTGATTATATGTGATGAGATTTTTTTTGTACCGAATTTACGAACGGAAATTGTATTGAATGAAAATTAAATTCATTTTAAGATAAAAGATTAATTATTACAGATTCTTTTGCGAAAAATTGTATGTATTGTTTCTTTACTTACGAGACGGTGGAGATGAATTTGTGGAGGAAAGAAGATTTGGTAGCTGTCTTCTTATCGAGGATGAATTGAGAGCATTTCTTCGAAACTCTATCGATAGAAGCAGTGGCCTCGAGCAAGTACCAGGTACCAGAAAGCTATAAAAGGATCATTAATAACAGTTACCAATTATAACATATAATATAAAGATCGTTCAATAAATAGCGAGTCAAAAACGCTTCCGCGAGAATCTCTATTTTGATCTATATTTTTTGAAATTTCAAAGAGGAAGAAAAAACTGAATTTTTCGCAATCAGTAACGAATATTTCTGAATTTTTTTTCACATCTGGTAGGGACATGCGGACAAAAATGCAGAAATATTCGTTATTGGTTGCGAAAAATTCAGTCTTTTCTTCCTCTTTGAAATTTCAAAAAATTGAGATAAGCAACACCACGAAGATTTAATGACCCTAGGAAAAAATTTGAGCTGGGATCGATTTCCAGAGAGCTGACGTAAGCAGACAGAGAACATTCAATCAGAAACACCATCCAAAGTAAGTCATTTTGCTACCGACGAGTTTAGAACGACGAGTGGTATTACGAGCTGGCTCAAAGTGTGGAAGAAAGGAAGAAGAAACGCCAAGAGGAAATTTTGGCCCAGAAAAAATGTCCCGGAAAGTTTCCGACCAGCATTGCTTTCCTCCATGACTATGTTCGCTCACATACGGCCAATTCAAGTGTGATGTCCTCAGTTACCCCCCAGCAGACCAGACCTTTCATCTTGCAATTTCTAAGTGTTTAGTAAACTGATTAAAGATTTGAAGGACAACGATTCCAATCGGATGTTGAAGTGAAGGGGGTGATTCGGAAAGAGTTTCCATAAAACTCCCCGGAGTTTTACGAGAATGCTGTTGTCAACTTGGTATCTCGCAGGGATGAATATCTCTGCTATTATGATTAGATTTTCTGAGCTACAATAAAATTTTTGCAGTTTCAGATCCATTGACTTGCTATTTATTGAAGAGTTCGGATATTAAAATTCATCTAATTAAAATACTTTCCAGTGAATGTTCTTTTTTATTCCAACTGCAAGAGAAATATCATTTGGATTAAATGCTCTCTTTTGAATTGTTGAGTTTCTGCCCGAAATATTGCTACATGGTCCAATTTAAGGCAGAAATATACTGCCCTTCTTCGTTACAAGAGACAATCGTTTTCCAGTTTTGTAGAAAACATCGTTTTTGTAAAAGTTTTGACGCTATTTTATCTTTTTCTGAGCTGAAGAAATTCGATTTTTAAAGTGCCCTAAGTTTAGCATTCTAAAGCAATTTATGCAATTTCCAGGGGCCGCTCATCAACTCGGAAACCAGCAGTTCTGCAAAAGATATTCAAAAAGTTGCTTTTAAACTTCTATTAACCAAAAAGTTTTTTCACATTTTCAGAATTTTTTTCTTCATTTCAAGAGTATCGAATGAGTAGGTTTTAACGACTGCTTAATCTGCTTCGTTCCCAGTTTTCTGCCAAAGCGCTGGTTTAAAATTATTCTCCAAAATATGTTTATTTTTTTCTTTCTCGAGAACAAATGTCTTTATCTGAATAACTGATTTATAACAAGAGAAATAACTAGAAAGTTTAAATAACACTTGGTAAGCAGAAAGTTGCCCGAATATTAAAGGGAAATTTAAAAATACGTGAAAAGATAAAAACCATACAACAAAAAGGAAACTGAAATATAAAAAAACAGAAATGAAGATTTTGAGACAGTAACAATTCCTTAATTTCCCTATGATTAGGATTAGGCTACTCGGCTTTTAACAACAATAACACTGTCTTTCTATATTTTTTCTTCATTTCGATATCCGCATTAACTGATTTTTCGAGCATTTCTGAGCGGCAGTCAACGACAGTTCTAAAACAGACAGATCTTTCGACCTGTGTTGATGTTCGACCTTTGTGGGTCCACATGAATGATTCGGCCGCCACGACAATTAATCGGGCACTGTGGCCCCAGCATTATAGCATCTCGTGCGACGACCCCTCAGACAGAGGTACGACCCGGTAGGGGTAACTCGACCCATACCATTACTTAAGATAATCGAAATTTTTATCATCTTTAATTCCTTAAGATAATCAAAATCTTTACTATCTTTAATTCCTTGAGATAATCGTAGTCTTTATTATCTTTAATTCCTTTAGATATCGACAAAAGTTAACCAAAAAAGAAAAAAAAAAGTTTTGAGATAATTGTAGAGGGCGCTGTAGCTCTGTAACCTCAATGGACGAGACGCCACTGGCGATTTTTGTTTCCAATTATTTTAGCAACAGCTTCTCTTCATTCTCATTAAAGATTTTCACATTTAAAATAGATAGAAGTTATCGTCAAATCTTTTCTTTTTTAATTCAGTTACACGATCTGTGGATACTTAATTCCGCGTTTTCTTCTACAGTTACTTCCTTTTTTGAAAGCGAATAAATTATTTGTGATAAAGCTATCGTATCCAGCAATTCTAATATGTATATTATCCAATAGGCATAAAAGGAAGTTGTTATAGATTGAAAAGCGTTTACTTAGTGCTAAGATCCGTTAAACCTAACAGATACTTTAAAATTTAGAAAAATCTTATAAATTATATTACACCAACTCTTTATAAATTTCCTAAAGACGTAAAAAAATCCTCAGGCTAATGATAAATTAATTGTAACATAGACTTCAAAACGATCGGATACATTTAGTGCATCTTTTTCAGTAACTTTTCAATATTCCTCATAAGAGAAAGTGTGAATAAATTTTTAGGTGAAAAATAATTTACAGTTTTAACCTAATCAGGAATGTATTTTTACAAAAGGAAAATCAAATCACAAATGAAATTAATCTTGAAGTTAATCTGTAAATTAACGAATGCTGAGTTCCAAAGAAAGCTCAGTTAGTTCTAATCGATTACATTATACTAATATTTAATAATCTTTGCAATAAACAAACGCCGATGTGACAGATTAATCATCATTAACCCTGTAAAATCCTTTATAATCCTGTAGCGTTATAAAGGTTAGAGAGATTTTTTAAAATAGCGTCATCATTTTATATTGGAAATACACTATAAATGAAAATCGCACTGCGATAAAAAAAATAGTTTAAGCGAAAGATGAAACAAATTACAAAATCTTTCAAGATCAAAGCAAACATGAAATATGAATTACCAAGAAAGATTCCAAGACCAAGATTCTCCATAAATATTAAATTGTAATCGAATAAAAATTTTAAATTATTCATAAGGGAAAAATCAGGATTTAATATTGTAGTTTTTTCATCTATATAAACAAAAAAAAATTATAAATTGTTTATACGCTACAGAAATCTAAACTCCTGAAAAAAATTTTTAAATGTTGCTCACAAGTGCTATGAGGCATAGGTTTCACGACAGTTAATTAAATATTTAATATCTTATTAATTAAAAACTATGTTTCCAAATATAGATCAGATTATTTTATTTTATAGTTGGTATATCTTTTGAATAAAAAGAATTAAAGATATTATAAATAATTTTATTTATTTGCTTCTGTGAGTTGCCACTTATTTTTAATAAAGCTTTGTAACATTCTTCAAAAGTTATGAATAAGTCACTGAAAAAATTAGCTTTCGACGGTTTTTAAAAATTGTTTGGTACGTTCTGTAATTATCATGAAGCTACGATATTTAAAATGCGTTTGATGCAATTGATATTCTCATTTTACTTAAAAATAAAGTTTCGGAAGTTAAAAGGATTTTGAGCATTATAATATTTATTCATTCCTATCGACCCCGGTTATATCAGCTAGTCTTTAATGAAGAACAAATAAGTTTATTCATATCTAGTATTTAGTTGTAGTTAGTACATAGTTATTTCGAAGTCTTTAAAGGTCGAATAAATAAAAAATAATAAATTTTAAAATAATATTTTCCAAAAAGAAATAATGTTTGATGCGATATATAAAATAAAATAAACAAAATATCTGTCTTACCTTCTCCAACTCAAAATCAGCCTGGACTTTTGGTGTTGGGCATGACCCAAGGGCACAAAGCCCAACGGTTGCAGAAGCGCACAGGAGAAGAATTTGAGCCCACATGATAAAACCTTAGTTTACGAGTGAAGATTTTCTCGAACGCGAGTATTTATACTTCTCAGGATTCCTTTTACGTAGATTTGATTTTGATTTATCTCAAACTCAATTCTCAGTGGTGGGACCGATAACACCTGGGCGTGAGATCAGAAACATCTGCGATTTTCTAAACAATTTCTTCGTAGGGGTAGCTCTCGAGCTGATCTAGAAAATTTCAGTTTTTATTTATTTATTTTTAAATTTTTATCATTGTGTGAAATTCATACATCAAGTTTTTTTTCTTTTTGAAATTGATTTTTCAGTTGTAAGGAACCAAAAATAAATGATCTCCAGGGAATTTTACTCGCAGTCTAGCGTATAACGAGTAGAACTGTATCCGGAATATATATATAAATATCTTATGCCAATATTGTTTTGAAAATACAATTGATTTTCAGGAGAAAGTTTTACTATTTCGGAGTTTCTGCTCTGAAGTTTTCAAAACAATTTTATCATATTATTCTTATGGTGTGAAAAATGTTCGGCAAATTCATTGGTGACTTTCTGATTTTTTGTTAAGAAATGAATTGAATACAGTGGAATCTCATATAGCACGTTCCCGTATAATGTTAATTCGTATTACGCGAAGAAACAATTGTGACTGGTTCTCATACAACACGATAAACAGTCCCGTAGTACGCGAAAGATAAATTTATCATTTTCATATATTCTTTATTTCTTTTGTTTAGAAAAGCAGATGTATGCAGTTACCTGTTGTTTATATAAGAACAGTGAAGCTGATAGTTTAAAAAAAGTAACGTTTCACTAACAATATGAGCAGTTGCAAATTAGAGACATATTTGAACTTGCATAAATTCGTCCCATAATACACGTACCGTAAAACGAGATTTTTTATTACGCGGAACATATACTGTATGTTCACTGTATATTAAAATATTGTAAAACTTCAAATTGTCCCATGAACATTAAAATATAAAGTAAAAATTTGTTTCCGGATATTTTTTATTAGTTATTCAAGTTCTGTACAATATTTTGCATGTTTGCCACACTAAAATTACTTTCTTTTCCAAATCTAGAATGTTTTCAAACTTAAAAATTTGACAAAATCATTGCAATAATAATACACAAAGACTCCAATACAAAATTATATTCATAAAGGATCTATTTAGACAATGTTCTACCAATATAAGCTTGTGCCAAATAGTGAGAAAAGTTTGTGAGTTGTAGCTAAAAATTGCATGCTCATAGAGAATTTTAAAATGTGAATACGCCAAAAAGTTTCATTTTGAGAAAATCCTAAAAATGTACTTAAAATGTCATTATAGCAATCCACAATATGGATAAAAAATGCTTATATTGAGGAAAAGAACAAAGGTATCGAATTTTTTTCAAACGATCGATGGCAATCTGTTTGTTAAAAAAGATTAAAATATTGAAAAAACATAAGTTATGTTTATTTTTTATATTTTAAATATACATTGTACCTTTAAAGGAAATCTATTTTTTTCGAAACAACAACAATTACCAATGCACCATGTGAAACATATGGAAAGCACACTTCAAACAAAAAATTGCATGAATGATTTTATTCATATTATATAAACTAGATTTTCAACGTTTTTTGACTTCAAATAAAACTTTAATTAATTGCTATGATTCATTTGATTCATATTAAGGTAGAATAAAATATATTTATTCAATTAAACTGCAAAAATCTAGAGTTGCCAATAAAACATTGCAAATAATGTAAAAAACAGTAAGCATTCATGAGAAATTCATATATGCTGTTGATTATCAAGATAAGACTTTCAGTTTAAGAAATTCCATTTTTTTTTGCTGCCTGATTTTCGGTAATTATATGATGAATTCCTGTCATAAACATTGTAACTGAAGACAGATATAATGGAAAATAAGCCATGAAGCTATTATTCTATTGTGTTTCGTAAATTCGCTGTAGCTTTTATTCCTAATTGTTTGGGAATAAAATCATAAGTGAGGAGAGAGAGTTTGAGTAATGGCAAAAGAAGATTTTAGTACAGTGGAACATGGTTCCAAGTTCCACTGTATAGCAAAACAAATATTTTAAATTTTAATCATATGTTTTGTACTTTTAGCGATGAATCAAGTAACTTCCAATAATCTTTTGATTATTTGAGGAACGTAGATTAAAAGTTAAGGGCATTTTTTAAATATTTCTTGATAATTTGAAAAGCTCTTATACATTTTTATATAAGTAGCGACAAATACTTAAAAACCGAGAGCACTGAAAACAAATTTTCGTGTTTTCTACAGAAAGAAGAATATATCACTAAATAACCTCTTGCTTTGTTTTTATCTTCCCCCCAAAATAACAAATGTCTCTGTTGTACGATTTTGTAACTTATTTTGCAATTTTATTACCGGTTTTTTAATTTAGATCGGCGTTTGTTATATCTGACATTTTTATCTTCAAATTATCAGTTTGTGAGAAATATCATGGAAGCTCTATATTGATAAGATTTGACACAAGAAAGATATTTATTTCAAAACGACTGAGACACATCCTATTTCCAAATTTCCAAGAATCAGGAAGTCAGTTTTATTAAAAAATTTTAAGAAACATCATCAAAAATTCTAAAATGAAGCAGAGAGATTCATTTGATCAGAATATAGTATTTTTTACTTTCTAAAATAGAAGATGTATTTTTTTCCATCTCGCATTTAAAGTTTGCTTGAAAATTGGAGTTTTGATGAAATAAAAATTGGTTTTCTCAAAATCATAGACACCTGATTAAAAGAGTTAGTAAATTTTAAAAACGGCTTTTAATCGTTGATAAGTAAAATTATGAGATGGCTTTTAGGTTTTGTGATCAAGAACTTAGAGATCAAACCTTACGACGAAAGCTACAGAAAGATACAAATACTTTTCTTGACTCTTCAAAAACAGGTTTGATTGTGTAATCAAGTTCTCCGTAAAAAAAATCTATTAACAAAGAAGGCTAAACCCTTTTAGGGTCATATGGAAAAATCAAGCATAATAAACAATAACAAAGAAAAATGGAGTAGCATTCACCGTGGAATGGAAAGCTATCATGGAAATAGAAAGCCATTTGGAAATCTGGAGTCACAGGAATGTGATGCCACAGTCATATGACAAACGGAATTATGTGTGTCTTCTAATATCTAAGTTCTCAGATGTTACCTTACGCTTTGCTGTAACTTGTTCTATTTCCTTCTGCAAGATGCGCAAAGATTCAAAAATCAAATTGGACAAGACATTTATTGTGTGTCATATGAGGATGAATCGACTCCCTTTTTACAACGACTACATAGCTGGACTTTTTGTTAACGGCTGAAAGTAAATTAATCATCATATAAATGAAAGTCATTGTATGCTTATGTATGTATGTTTCCCATCTCCTCCTAAAACATAGAACGAATTTTAAGCAAAAATACTGTGGTTGTTAGTCATCCCAGAGGAAACAGTTTCGAAAGGATGAAGAATCGAGAACTTTAAAATATTATAAAACGTTAAATTTTGGAATATTTCTAGATATTTTAGAATGTTTTCGAACGCTGTTATATTTTGGAAATTTGAGGAACATCCTAAAAGTATCTAGAACATTTTGGAGCGTTTTTGATCATTCTCGCCTAATTTTGAACATTATAGCGCTTTGGGACTATCTAAAACATTATACAGCATTACAAAAATGTTTGAAAATTATCCCTCATTATATATATTCCAGAACATTCTCTATCATTTTGGGATATTCTAGAAGTGCTTGGAAAATTCTGGCACTTTTGGGGATATCTTTTCGAATTTTATTACGCTTTGGAAATTTTCAGAACATCTTAAAACATTATGGAGCATCCTAGATCATTCCGCAACATTGCAAAATATTTTTTAGCTGGAAATTCTAAATCAATCTGGAATTTTTGGATTATTTGTCGAACTCCTGCAATAGAGAAGAACGTGAAAATTCTTTAACAATATAAAAGATGGTTTGGAATATCAGTTGTTTCAGTTCAAATTTAAAAGTGCATGAGTTAAGATCAAAGTACGAGGCATAAGTCTCAGTTTCTTGACAGTGAATGAATTTTGATCCTAGTATTGAATTCCATCTTAATTCAAGAAATTGTGATCCCGAACAACGCCGAGTATATAAGCTACCAAAATTTATTTCAGCACTGTCCAGTGTAAAGCATTAAGATAAAGTTGTTCTACAGTGAGTGAATTAACCACATAGGGTCATGCTATGATCTATTCTATACGGCTTGCGTCACTAAATGCAACAAACCAACCCAAACCTTATCTATACAGCAACTGTGACTTGCTGTGACTGCTTCTTGCTTCCATTAACCACGAAAATTTACTGCTTCTTGTTACAGACTGCATCAATTAGTGTGCATAAGACATTAAAAAAATAATTGAAAATTTCTATTCTGGCATCCAAAACCCTTATAATTATTAACCAACGCTTCTGTACTATAGAGATTAACTAAGAACAATTTTGCTGATTTTGATATTTTTTCGTATTTACATCATCCTGAGGTAAAGGTATGGTTTATATAGGTAAAGTGTCGTAGCTGTAAGTCGAGAGAAAAAAAATCGCTCTCAAAAAATAAAATATCTCATGTAATACATTGCGTCTTGGAACTTCTATTGGCTTTCCTGTAAAATGTCAGAATTGTTATTCACGATAGTTTACTTGTGACGTGCAGAATTATAATTCATTTCATATATTAAATAAAATTCTATTCCTGTTGCTTGTCTATAATACAGTGAACAAACTGTCAAGAATTTGTACTAAAGTATTTTTAGACACTAACAGGATACTCTTTACAACTTACGTTGCGTCAATGAAGTAAGTATCAAAGGTAATTGATAAGATTAAGATGTGAGATGAAATCAGTAATCACGATGAATATTTTGAGAAGTAGGAAAAGTATGTGTATGTGTGAATGTTTTTCTGCATATAAATTTTGAGCTAGGTAAGGAATTAAAATTGTTTTAATGAATAATTCCTCTATCCGATTCTCCATGCAAATAACACAAATACTCTATCATGTGCATTTCCATCCTTTATGCTCAAACGGCCGCTTTCTATCTTCGTTCGTTCGCGAATTGTTGATTTTAAAATTTACTTCGAATTCATGAATCACACTGTATTTCTTAAAGCTTGCGAGAAGTATTTACTTCTTGTTAATACTAACTCTTCCATCACCACAATGAATATGAGTGTAGTGATTTTGATCTTCTCTTTAATTTTCTATAGAATAAATCGTAGTATTAAACTTTAGCTATGATAAAAATTAACGCAATGTGAAAAAGAGCAAACCACATTCAAATAATGTTCTTCCCTCATTTTATTTGTTTTTCACGCTTTAAATAAATCTTCAGTAAATTTTGTGATATATTAAAGCGTAATATGGCACTTCAAGGTTTAATAATTAGCTATATTTGCAATGCCGCAACAGCAATGTCTCCGGAGGTGGAAGAACCTGCTAGTTCAAGCCCTCGGTCAGCCTACAGCACAACGGTAATAAAGTTTTCTGCCTGAGATGAATCAGACTTAAACATGATGTTAATTGTGCATCTGAATAACGGTGATACAATTACGGAGTTCTGCAAGATACAAAATGTAACACATCTGAATGAGTTCTTTTAATTAAATAACAGTTTTTTGGAGTTAAATTAAAGGAGAAAATGCACCTATGAAGTTTACAATTTTGATTTCAACAAGACGAAGCGATATCGAAAACAAACCAAAAAATGGGGGTGTTTTCCCCCTCGGCTGTCTAGTATCACTTCCATAATATGGCACTTTTTTGTGCTTCGTAGCATAGTGAAGAATATAGAGTACGCTTTTGAACTTCATCTCTTTGACTGATTAGGAATAACGTTGGTAGAGTAACTGCATTTTTGATGACAAGTCTGCATGCCAGATTTCATTCATCTTGCTTGTTTCGTTTTTGAGTTTTAGTTTTCACTCGCGTACGAATAGGCAGAACTACAAACAGTCAGCCCTTTGACGGATTTAAAATTTGACAGATCTACAATACTAGTTATAAAACCACATGCCAAATTTTATCTAACTAACTCCTAACGTTTTTGGCTTTGGGCTGGCAAGCAGACAGACATCCTTTTGACGGAATTTGTCCAAAATTTAATAAAAATCTCCAATAGTCATGTAAAAACCGAATACCAAATTAAATTATGCGTAGCTTGCTTTGTTCACAGACAGACATAATTCCAGAAATGTGTTTATCACACTCATTGAGTTCTAAAGCTTTTTAGATTCATCAAAATTAAGAGGTTCCATTTCTCAACGATTACAATATTTTCTCTTCGCATACGAGAAAGTTTAAAAAGATAAGAAAAGAAAGCTATTGGTCTCTTGGTTACAGAACTATAAACTTATTTGGAAATAATATTTTTTAATTATATGAAGCTTACTGGATATTTAAATATTCAGATGGATTGGTTAGCTGTGTCCGTTATTAATAACTTAGGAGCAATTCTGCCTGAGCAAAATTCTTGATAGTCAGTAAACAGCTGCTAATGTTTCACTCAAAGGTACTTATTCTTACCCAAATCATGTGAAAATCTCCTTGATAAGCAAATATGATTAATAACAATTAAATTTAATGGCATTTTTGTATTTTCTTTTCTACATTAGATGGCGCCACGAAGAGCAAGGATATGATCGGCTTTTAGGAATATTGAATTTATTTAAACATACAGTGCGCAGTGAACATATCTGCATTACTAATGTTTCTGCTTATTTCTAATTAATTTTTTAAGAATTTAATGATTTATTAATAAATTCATTTCCTTTTTACACTTTTGGCTTGAAAACAGGTTCTTTAAAGACGAAATATTACTTAAACAATTAATGTTTAAATTAATTAATTTTAATTAAAAATTGTGTTCAAAATAGAATTTTTAATTATTTTTCCTGCATTCCTTACACTCATTTTGTTGAAAAATAAAAAATAAAAAAATCCTCCAATTTAGAACTAAATATTTTTCGTTCGGTGATTAATTTGTTTATAACGATCTCTACGTCATCCTGTATTCAGTCTCACTGGAAAAATATTGACACTTTGAATAATAATCATTCCGATGGTCTCATATTACTTAGGGCAAGGGGGGGGGACCTGCTTCATTTTTGAGTGTCTTATACGGCCTTACCAGTTATTTACAATTTGAACTGAAATAATATACTTGTCTGCAATGTAATAATAATTACAGAATAGTAACTGCTCTTGTGAACTTTTGCTCACCTGCCGAAATTTAACGCGACCTTTCGGTGCAAAAAATTTCCCCTCCTCTGACTTAGGGTAATGGCATTAACCCCTTAACATACAATGAAGTCTCCCGACTCGCGCATCGAATTACAGAATTTTTGTTATTTAAATCGGTATTTAAGTTAACGTAACAATTAGTTTTAAATACAAAAATGACCTGGACACGCTTAAATGTCTCAAGTATCCTTTACTATCTAAAATAGATTGAAATAATAAAAAATAACCCAAATAGGTGGTGATATCTAATGAGGAGGTTAAATAAAATCGCATGTCAAGGGGTTAACTTATTTAAACAAATCGCAAAATACCCCTAACTAACTAAAAAAAACCTATGCAATCGGGGCTGTCTTATCTAATGGGCTATAGCCCAGAGGTGCCAATGATCCAAAGGCGCCTGCAAATTTACTACACTGATTTTACTTAGTATTTTAATTTTGAATTAGACAAATTATTTAATTATAATTTTAAATACGAAAAAGTTCCAATTTGTCTAACTATAAGACGTTAATCAGAGAGAACCGGTGACTTCTCTCTCTCTCTCTCTTTTAATCTTTAATTAGTTTATAGATACGTATTTTCTTTAGGACACAGGCGTTCAAATTTCTAGTTATGAATCTGATGGGGAGCCAATTCTCTCTAGCCCAGGACGCGGAGATTTGTTAAGACTGCCCTGTTTGCAGTTGGTGTGTTTCGTTATTTGTTTTTCATTAGAGTGTCTTAACTATTGAGAGAATTATACAGCAAAAAATCAGTGTCGTTATAATTAAAATTTACCTATTCAGGAGGTTCAAGAGCCGGTGCTATGGCTCCAAACGAAACAAAATTTCACTAGAATGTAGTACAAGTGATGCACTCTGTAACCCCCCGAAAAAAATAGTAACAATTTCTTCAATAGGTGACACTGCGCCAGTATCTCAGTGTCGGCTCTAGAGCTATTTGAACTAGTGTATTATAATTTCAACAACAATGAAACGAATTTTCCTTCATTTAAACAAAATATCTGCAAAAATATAAACAGATTTGGACGCAACAATCTATAATGTTTTTTTTCCTTCCTTTTCTTTCGGTTTTCACAGAATGCATCACTTTTATAAGGTGTGCCTAAATGAAAAGGAGACTACAGTTATATGTAAAGAAATTTTAATAACAATATTCTAATTACAGTTCATGTGGAACACTACAACTATAAATAATTGACATTGATACACTGATACAAGCGCGTAGGAAGGGAGTGAATGGCTTCACTGCAGAAACTGCTGGGTTAGGCAAACACCCATTCTCGCCGTCTTCTGATTCTCTAACAGATGCTTGGGCACCTGCTGTGCACAAACTTTGTCATAACCAAGTTTTTTGTTGATTATGTGATGAACAGTTCCTTTGCTTATCGACAGATCAACAGCAATTTCACGTGTGGTGAACCGACGATTCTGCCGCATGAGCTCATTCACAGCCGAAATCGTGGCACTGTTGGTCACAACGTGCACCTTACCAGAACGTGGCAAGTCCTCGATAGTCCGCTACTCTCCGTACACCTCTTTCATCCTGCGATAAATTTGTGAAGCATACTCCCCTTCTGCGCAAAGAAATTGGATAACCGCTCTTTGTGCTGATCTGGAGGAATCCATCATGCAACGAACTGCGGAAACAACTCTCCAGAAATGAGGATATTGATGCGAAGCCGTTAACTACGCAGGCTCAACTGGGAATACCACTACGCCATCTATCGGCTCGCACATTTAGTCACTGGGATTTGATACAACGCCCATACAGCTAAGGTCTCCTTTTCATTTGGGTATACTTTACACTACAAATTAGTTAAATTTTGCTTCGTTTGGAGCCATTGAACCGGCACAAAGGCTTTCTCTATAGGCGAACTTTAATCATAACAAACCCGTTTTAGCCAAGGCTAAAACAGACAGCCAAAGTCTACAAATCTTAATTCAGATTTACATCATACCATTGATTTTTGCTAGCTTGTATACGAATTATACCAAGAGAAAGTATTTTAATCGTCAAAAAATTCGACCTTGAGATATTAATGAATTTCCGAGATTTCGACCATTTTTGCAATTATGTCTGTATGTCTGTGTGGAGCTAGTCAGATGAAATTTGGCTTGCGAATTCAACACCAAAATTGTTGATTTCAGTCAAAGTTTGGAGGAAGTTTGGAAGTCTGACTGTCCACGTGCATGTGAACACGATAACTCAGAAACGCAACAAGTTAGATGGATGAAACTCATCATATCCTTTTATCACTTGAATTTCAGATTTGTGTCAAAGTATGAACCAAGTCCACCAACGGATTGACCATCTGTCTATTTGTGTGTATGTGAACGCATCAACTTAAAAACGTAACAAAATACATAAACAAAATTCAGTATGTGGTCTTGATACTAAAATTGTAGTTCTGTATAAAATTTTGAGCCCATTTGGTCAAAGGCAAGAGTTATAAAATGCTTACTCAATTTTCTTCACTGTGCTCCGAACTATAAAACACGCCATTGTGCAGATATACGAGAAAGTCGGGGAAAGTATATTCCTACGAGATGGTAACAGAATGATTGCCACATGTGTAATAACGACACTATCTTCAAACCGGATGACCTGTGTTAAGGATAACATGTGTGCCTGGAAGGCAGACCTTTTCAGCTGCTACGCAGTTCACTTGTTTCGATTGATAAAGTTTGAATTATTTGCTTCGAATTTTGATGGCATTAATCTCCATTAAACAATCAGCAAGGTGTCAATTGCCTGTAATAGACGTCAAGCAACTAATATGTTCATGAATTCAGTTAACTTTTTGTTGTGGTTTAAAGAAGAGCTTAAGAAAGGAGCATAAATGTATTATGGATTATGTTTCGTTCCATGTGTGGTAGCCAAAATGACACAAATGCGATGAAATCTCTCTTACTTGGACATCATGAGGTTCCACTGATTTGTATTACAAAAGTCTACTAGATAATTCAAAAATTAAGTCCAGTATGATCTATTCTTGCTTGTGATACCACTTATGGGTATATGGTCATGTGTTTCGATCTTCTGTTCATTGTTTAAGGAATTATAAACAAAAAATTGTTAGCATCTATTTCAAAATTTCAAGTTTATGCATTTAATTTTTGGTTTCATAAATTCTATTTAATTCACAAATTCAAGTTTTAAACTACGAATACGTATAATTGCATGAAAGTTGCGAAAAGAGCTAAAATGTGTTTTTAGTCGTATAATGAAATATAGTTTTAAATGTCTGCCTTCTTACGAGAATGTCGCCACAGTTACGAAACTACAGAGTTTCGATAATAAAGTTTTATGACATACAAGAATGTGGCTTATCATACTTTAATGAAAACGAATATTGTTCTGCATCAAATTCTGCAATCCACAAGCTTCCATTCTTATATTTGGATATTCCTTATATCATTGCTGTTTCGTCTTCGAAATATCATCATCATCATTATCTTATCCGCCTATTCTTCTTCATTCTCATTTCCAAATATTCATTATATCATTTCGTCATCAAAGGGCGTCAATATATCGTCATATTTTTCTTATTTAACTATCTTAAATTTTAAAGGCAATTCAAAATTTCGAAAGACCTCCTTATTTTTGTAGCTTTTAGTTAATTAGGTGACAGTTAAGAGACATTGTACTGCAAAACAACTGTTACAAAATTAAGAATTTTTTCAGGTTTATTATAATAAACTAGCTACAGCTTTAAATAAATCCATTTCAATATTCAACACAACAATATTGTGCCTAATACAAAGATCATTTTTATATTTCCACTGATGATGTTTCATGATCCTTGATTAGTAATTTTATCCTAGATTGATTAAGTGGCGGTGATTGGGCGGAAAAAGCAGTGGGGAGGGAGCAGAAAATTTATATCTAAAGACAAAAATAAGACAAAAGAGGTAGACAAAAATAATTAAAAAATTAAGTCACAAAATTAACTAGCTTTCCCGGACACTGTTGCTTTTTTATAATTCCTTGTTTTTAGTCAACTTAAATGAAATAAAAATTTAATTTTTTCAGCAAAGTGTCCGCCCCGATTTGCTGCCACTATTCTAATGAATATAATGTCAGTTGGGGTAATTGGGGACGATTTTTGCAGACTCTGTCATTTTTTAATCTTTAAAAGTATAGAATGCGATGGGGAAAAGTTCTATATTTTTTGTGAGTGCATAAGCGTATTCTGCAGGGTTCATTAAACAATACCTCCTTTCAAAAATAATTTATTAATTAATCAATCTCACTTTTGGAAGCGTTCTTATTTTACTCCAAAGTGTTCCCAATTACCCCAGAGACTATGGGGGAATTTGGAACGCATATTTCGCTTCTGATCACAGTAGCGAATTTATTTGAAGAGAATATATTTGAAATGATGAGAAACTACTGTATATTGCTTCAAAATGCATTTAAGTGCCTTTTCCCAATTATCTCAAAATACTGCTTTTTGAATGCTTTTCAGCAAAAATATCTTCTTTTTCATGGAATATCGGATATAAGATGTTATAAATATTTACTACCTTCAATTTGGTGTAATTTATAATTATTCTAACTCAAATTTTGTCAGAAGTTGGAAAATAATTCTTTATAGAAAATGAAATAACTGAATATTATAACATACTAGAAGGAAATAGGTAAGGCTTAAAAATCACACATAAAAATTAGTAGAAACAAATAGTTCAATTTGGTTGTAGAAAGTAGATTTTCCACTTGAAATAGAAAGTTTTATTCAATATTCTACTATTTTTTCTTTGACATTTACACCATCTGAAAACCAAATGTTTTGACACTTCTTTCCTGCAATCTACTTCAAAGATACGATCTAGGAGTATAGCTTTCTTGACTCTCGCAAGTGGCACTGTTCATTCATCATCTAAACAAATTTTGATTTAGCCAAATTGGTGGTCCTCAAACCTGTCATATAAAATTCATCACCTTCAACCCCGCAGACGTACGAATAATGTTTCTTCATTCTGACACCCCCATCGTTATCGATCAAAACAAATATATTTGTTGAAAAATCAGCTATGGATGATTCCAGATCAATTACTTCCACCATCGCCTCAGCCTCCATTTCTTGTTGAAAAGAGCCAAAGTCCTTAACTTCAGATTCCACCATCAGTATTGCGTTTTCTTCTTTCTCGTCATCAATTTCTTCGTTTCTTCCATACATGAAGTAGGACGGCTTCACATCGTTTTTAACAAACAACTTTAATGCGTAAAAACTAATATTATGTAGATCATATGGTAAATTGTTTTAAAATGTCAGTTGTTAATTTGACATAAAAAGACACAACACAATCCCATTTCTAGATTTAAAGTTGCTTCCTATCCAATAATAAATTATACCAAATACATAAAAATATAGATTTTTGTTACATTAGAAGCTTGTTCCCATTTGCCCAGCAGTAAAAATCGTCAGGGGTAATTAAGAACACTAACTTGTTCCTCAAGATGAAATCCAGAAACAAAAATTGAAGTTTCCTCGTAAACTTTATATAATACAGATCTAAGAAACATATAATTTAACAATTTAGCTTGCATATAACCGGCGTAGAGAACGAAAAATGAAACCTAAGAAATTTTGATTTCACTTTTTTGAACACGGTTGTAATTAAAGTTAACAAACGTTATCAAATAACATCGGAAAAAGTAGGAGAGTGCTTTTCTTCTTCCTGTAGAGTGTCTTAACCAAAGCACGTGCTTTTCAGTTCGTTAGGACCTCACCAGTAAGCACTGTAGTCACCGTTCCCAATTACTACTTGTTCCCAATTTCCCCATCTGATCCTAGTTACCTTCACAGCAAACGCTGTGTTAGACATTTTAAGCTGTTATAGCCCAACATGGTAGAACATGGATAATGTACAATACAGAATGATATCGTGCAATATTCGTAATATTATACAATATTCATAATATTGTACAATATTTGCAATGTCTTATAATATTATACAATACCGTATAATATCGAACAATAATTTGCAGTATCGTACAGCATGTTGTGCTATCTGTGCAATATCCTAGAACGATATAAATACCTTAAAAGCTCATTGACAAACTTCTGGTAATGAAAGCTGGTTTTATATGAAAATAAGACTAAAACAGAATTCAATAGTGAGATTTTATGTATTTATTAAAAATTTATTTAACTCCTCTTAGCACCTGTACACAACCAATTACATGTAACAATAAGGCACATTATTACATTATTCCAAACTTTACATTTAAAACATCTTAGAACCATCTGCAAAAAGTTAATAAATGAAACAAAAATATCACTATTTAGTGATATATATCTGTATTAAGTAGTCACTATATGATGAGTAAATAATGATTTAAAAATGCAATTGACTCCTTTATACATATTTTGAAAATGAAACTTGCAGGCGCTGGATTCTTTGCAATAACATTTCTTTCCTCCTTTGAGATTCATGTACACGTTTAGGCTTTGTCAATACTTTTTTGATCAATGCTTGGCTCTGTCCTTTCTCTGCGTAGCAGACGGATGAGTAACCTGAGCCCACATATGGCAGTCTGGAAAAAAACAGGGATATTAAGATTTTTTAAATAAATTTTATAAAATTATACAGGGTGTTTCTGAATTTATGAGACAATCTTTAAGGGTTGTAGAGTGCACTACAGCAAGCATATTTTGTTTAGGAATGTGTGGGCGCAAGTGACGCTCTAAGGCAGAATCGCAAGAAATAGACCTGAAAGGAAACATAGATTGTTTATTCGCAGAATTATTGAAAAGTGTTTCTTTACAGAATTTTTGGCAATTATTTCTCAAAATCGCGTTCCTCAACAATAACACACACTTGAAAGCTTCGATGAAATACTTAGGCTATATTTCTGGACGGACTTCGTTGAGGACATTGTCGTTCGAATACACACGTTTGAGAGAATTATGGGGTATCTGGAATTGCTTTCTTACAGCATCGCTGAAAAGTTCTTCGTTATAGAAATTTTTACAATAATTACTCAAACTTGCGTCTATCCACAGAAATACAAGCTTGGCAATGTCGATGGAGGGATTTGTGAACAGTTTCGAAAATACCACGTACTTCTCGCAAATGTAATATCACGACGAAGTCTCAACGGGGTCCGTCTAAAAATGTACGACAAGCCTTTCATCAAAGTTTCCAAGTATCTGTTACTGATGAGGGAAGCGAATTTGAGAAATGATTGTAAAAAAGGCTGTAAAGAAATGCTTTTCAATGATGCTGTGAGTAAATAATTTATGTGTCCTGTTATGCCTTTTTCTTGTATTTGTGCTTCAACGCATCACTTGCGCCCATACATTCCTGTACAAAAAATTCTTGATGCAGTAAGCTCAACCATTCCTTACTATTTGTTCCATGAATTCTGAAGCACACTGCATGCATGCATTTCATATGTTACGTGGAAATATTCCTTTTTCTGACAGAATGTTTTAAGAGAATACTGAAATTTAACGATGCAAGTGATGTCTACAAAGTGAAGTGTTTTTGAAATTTTATTGAAAAATGAGGAAAATTTATCACTTATGCCTGTGGATTTATGTAGGACATAGTATACATAATTATCAAGTTCATTATGTCCAATAAACGTAGATTCATAATTTGATGGCTTGGTTTCACATGTATATTTCTATCATAGACGGCTGATTATGACCAAGAAAAGGAATGAAAAATTTAAGAATTAGATATGAAATGATTTCATCTATGCTATGTCTACAAATAACGCTTTTAAATAATAAATACCTAAAATGTACCTTTTGCAGTAGTTAAATTGTGGCTTCGAGAACCAGAGTTAACCAACTCACAATTTTTGCTAAACTGAGCTAGGCATCATATTGTAGAAGAAAGCATACATTTAAAAAAAAACAAAACGGGTGGAGGAAAAGAGTTTCAGCTGCCTATGCCAGATAACAGTATTTGTAAAATGGTTCACTTTCAGTGTTTATAAAATACGATGTCTAGCTCAGTATAGTGAAAACTGTGAGATGATAAATGCTTTAATTATTAGCCATCGTTTTCTTTTAAAGGGTTTTAAAAGTAATTGATTGACAAAACATTTAAACATCCTTAAAAAGGTACTTGGGTGAATAAAAGTACTTACCACAACAGTTTCTATAATTACTACAGCAACAGTCGCAGATTTATAACCTACATAATCAATCAGAACTCCTCCTATAGATGGACCTATGAATGCTCTGTAAAGAAAGTTAGGGAAAATAGCTTGAATTTGAAATACAGTTTATTTATATTCGAGATAAAGAAATTGCCTAATTCACTTCAAAACTTACCCAAGACATGCAGATGAAAATAGCAATCCAGAGATCAATCCATAGGTTCCAACTTCATCAGGAAATCCTCTCCGACTGGACAGAAATAGGATAGTTAAATTTTAATTTTTCTTTGCAAAGCACAATTTTCAATATATATTATTAAAAATCTAATAAAAACAGTTTTAAAAACACACTTTTATTGGTGTACTAAAAATTAAATTTTTTATTTAAATTTTTTTTCTGCTCGTTAGTCATTAATTTGTAATTTGTTATTATAAATATTATGGAATCTTGAAATCAATTTTCTTCACAAATTTCCCAATAGTTGGTGTCACACGTATGGAATCAAAATTTAATAAAGTTAATCGATTAACTTACAGTTAAGTTCCGAAAAAGTGTATTTTCGGAACTTCAAAAAAATTTCAAAACTCTTGCACATTAGAATGTGAGTGAAAAATCCATCTTTAAATACATGAAACAAGACAAGTGAAAAAAATGTATAAAGAAACTTCTTAGATTTTATATTAAAAAATTGGAAAAGGAAAGCCAGTTAAAATTTTAGTTTTCAATTAGATATTTTAGAGTTCAAGAATATGTTTCCTTCCGATAGTCTATTTAAAAAATACTTTTTGAAAAGTGCGTTTCTACTTACACTGTATCCTTCATTCCGTGCGTTAGACTGCTGATTATCTGTCCGGCCATTCCTAAGCCTAGCAAAACTTGTGATACTATAACCCACGTCATCGATCTGAAAATATGAAGAAAAAATATTCATGTTGTATTATAATCTCTCCAAAACTTGAAAGCAAATTTTTCCCAATAAAAAAAGTATATTTACTTTTTAAAAAATCTTTTTAAAATTTATTACATACCTGACATTATACAAGTTAAAATTTAAAAGTAAATAGTGAGTAAACCATCATTTAACCTATAATTTAAAAGTCCTCCAAGGAAGTATCTCACCCATACGTAGGAGCTAAGTCAGACCTCTATTTCAGGTATTACTTAGGTGCTCTGGGCCGCTTTGATCAACAGAAGCTCTCACACTTTCCCTTAAAAATGAGTTTTTGGATCATGGATTTGGTTATTTAAGCTAAACCAAGTAGGATTGGTCAATAAAAACAACAACAAGGCAAGGCCAAAATGAAAGTGGGACTGTGGTTCTAACGACATTATTCCACGTGGTAAAACTCCGAGATTTCTTTGGTAGATGTATAACAGGAGGTATTACATAGGGTAGTGCCTACTCAGGTACTACCTAGATGCTCCGGGTCACTTTGACAAAACAGAAGCTCTCACACATCCCGTTTATCATGAGTTCTTGGCTCATGGATTTGGTTAGTTAAGCTAAACCATGTAGGATTAGCCAATAACAACAACAACTTAAATAAAGTTAATCTGTTATTGCTGATAATTGCAGGATTGGTGTGTTTGCTGATGACATAATACTTTGGTGTAGTGATTCAGACATTGATAAGATCGAATCCAGTTTAAATGATACAATTCAGCATACACAGGATTTTGCTACGGATCACAAGCTTTGTTTTAATCCTCTTAAATCTCTAACTGGATTCTTTACAACTTGCAGACATTTATACAGATATAGCCCTAGAATTTCACTTAATGGACACATCTTGCAGTGTGAGAGGAACCCCAAATACCTCGGGTTTGTCCTTGATCCTGAGATCAAGTGTAATAAACACATCGATTTGTTGGTAACAAAGGCTAAAAAGAGACTGAATATATTGAAATTTATCTCCGGCTGCGACTGGGGCGCTGATGCCAGGACTTTACGGACAACTTATGTTTCTCTTATCAGACTGATTCTGGAATATGGTTACCAGATTTATCAGGTTGCCTCAGATACTATTCTTGATAAGTTGGAAAGGGTACAGTTGAGTGCGGCTCGCATAGTCACCGGCCTACGTGGTAGAACCCCGGCTGATATAGTTTTCGATGAGGCTGATTTCCAGCCCTTGCGCCTGAGAAGTACCCCTAATTTTACGAAATATTTTAGTAAACTGTTTAGTTATAATAATCAACATCGTACTGCTAACTTTTTAAGAAGTTGGCAAAATAATCAAAGACTGAAAAAGAGTAGTCCATGCTTTGAAGATGGATGCATTGCATTCTCTCGCTGAGTTTTATTCTTTAAAACCTATTGCGTCTCCTTTAGACTCTTTACCTGGTGTGTTCTTCCATACAGAGTTATTGACTCACACTAATAAATCCTCCCAGCATCCGGAATACTTCAGACAGGCTGCTCTCAAAGTAATCAATAATATATCTATTGAAGCTACTCTGATTTGCACTGATGGCAGCAAGAATGAAATTGGACATACAGGTAGTGGGGTTTTTATTAAGCTTGGTAGGGGGGGAAGTTTCTCTTAAACGAAGAAATGCTGACTACTGCTCAATTTTCCGCTCCGAAATGATCGCCATTGATATGGCTTTAGACTTTGTTTTGAAACATCAATTATTCGGTGAGATATGGATTCTCTCTCGGACAACCGAAGTGTTGTCCAATATCTTGATAATTGGAGAGATGTTAGTGACCGGAGAGGAATGGATATCTTTAACAAACTCAAGACCCTGTACAATTCTTGTGCTCTTCATCTACAATGGATACCAACACAGGTAAATTTAAAATATAACGATATTGTTGATAGTCTGGCTAAAGAAGGTACTTTACCATGACTCAGGCCAATGTAGAACCCTTGACCTACCTTGAGTTATACTCAAGAAGAAATGCCTTTGTTAACATTTCTTGGATGCATCCACCAGCTCATTCATGGTATCGTAGTGAAGGCCCCGGTGCTACTATACATTCTAAGGGGGATAGGAAAGACCAAACAGCTTTGGCTCGCTTAACTTCCGGTCACTTAAAAACCTTCAGATTCTCTCGTGGTGATAAGAAGTTCAATATCTGCACAAAGTGCAACATGATTGAGGCCACTCCGCAACATCTACTTGACTCTGTTGCCTTGGTGTATGATGACCTGCTTAAGCGACCGGATTTCGTGTTGGAGGTGATGAAGGTGAACGACCTCATGGATCTGATCTGATTCAGATAAGAAGGATTAAAAAGAAGAAGAAAAGTTAAATAAAGCAAACGAAATTGAAGGTGGGACCGTGGTTCTAAGGACATTATTCCATGTGATAAAAGTTTGAAATTTCTTTGATAGGGAAAATTTGGTTTAAAGCAGTCAGGGACGGTGTGTCTTGAGAGAACCGGAAGCCACAAAACAAGTGACTTCGTGCCATGTATTCGTGCCTTATAGTTTCATTTGTACGGACATTTTGGACATTGTACGGACATGATTTGCAGTAGTTTACGATTGTTGTATGCGGCGTTGTTACTGTTTTCCGTACCAAATAGTAGCGTGTGATGCAATTTTGTTTCGCACACCTCTGTACATTACAAGTTTCAGTTAAATATTTTTTTTGTAGTTTCAACTGTAAAGACATTTTCTTTTGCTGTTATTTGCAACAATCTATGACGGTTATATTTCGCGTTGTTACTGTTTTCTGTGCCAAAAACACTGATTGCAGAATGTAATTTTTTTCATAGCTCTGTATGCCATATGCAAACATTGCTGCTTACTTGCGTTCCTGCTAAAATAAAATATTTCTGACATCAACGCTTGATGAAATTTAGAAATGTATCATCTTAGTTTTTTAAGTTTTCGTTACGATGTGATTTCCTTAATAAAATCATTGATTCATTTGCTGAAAAACATATTTGTGTCTCATCGTTGCTATAATTATTATTTTAGCAATAAAAAATACTCACGTTGGAAAATGAAGGAATGGCACTGGTCCTACGATTAAAAAGCAAATAATGAAAAAAATCCCTCCAAGAAATGTAAGGACTTGGGCATTAGGCTGCAAAAGAGAGAGAAAGAGTAACCAAAATAAAATAGCAATTCACTTGCTCCAAAGAATTTATATACTGGACATATTTCGATATAATGTACATAATAAATTTTTCTATAGATTTGTAAACAAGCGTTTTGTATTCTCCGTTCTCTATTTTTAGAATCTTATATCAATAATCGTATCTTATATAAAAGAAGTAATTAAAATAATCACTACTGAAAAAAATGAGCATGCATCATCTAGAGTAAGAAGAAATTTAGATATATATCTACAATACCAAATAACATAAAAATATAAGAAAAAATGTGTGAAATGGACAAATATCATTAGTAGGCCTTTCGTTCTGATTAGCGGTTTGCCATGATATTTATTCCATTAGTCAAGCTTTTTGTCATCTTTTTTTGCATGACTTTTTGTTTCTTGTTTGCATTGTTATATTTATATATAACAATGCAAAAGTTTAATAACTAATAAAAGAGTTTGTTAAAATGTTAGTACGTGGTACTACTTTCGGAATTATTTTTATAAAGAAAAGAGGTCATGATTTAAAATTTAGTCTGTTACCCGAGTTTTCGATTATCCGAGGTGATCCCCAATCAGATCAGATAATAATCTACTACGACAATCCACTGTATTCTATCAAATGGTTTGCTTTTCTACAATTGAGAGAAGCTAATATTAATTCTGAATAAAGTAAGAGCAAAGTTTGTATTGAAGAAAGGAAGAAAATCCCCAAAAATACTTACCACTTTTTCTGATACTATTCCCCATATTGGAGCGGATACAGCGTCCACCACGCCGGATATCAAAAAGATTCCACCAATGACTGTGGGCTTTAGAGAAAACTAAAAAAACACATAGTAAATCAATATAGGTTGTTTTCTTCAGCATTTTAGTCAAATTAGCTGCTGGCAACTTGAAAAGTGAGTATTTATCCTCATTAAATGCTGTCATTTGAATAATTCGAAACTACTTCAAAACTTTTGCTGATTCTTTATTTCCTTTAATAAAGAAACAGCAAAATTATTCCTTTATTTTTTTTCCGCTTTGAAAATTTTTGGGAACTCAAAAACTGTTATTAAACTATGAAAAATTTTCAAATTCGTGTGCTATTTTTAATTGATTTGAAATGATTCTACGTATTTTCTTCGCATTTGCACTTCCCCCCCGCATGGGAACATTCGCGCAATTTAAAATGTCAACACTTCATGCTTGTTTCAATTTTATTTATATTATGAACACACATTTATTACTGTCAGATTCTTTTATATTAATAAACAAAATAAATTAAGGAAACAATATTGGTTTTTAAAACAATGAAATAAAGCTATAAACTGGAATAACAGAAAACCTACAAAGATACATTAATTTTCGTTAAGATCTTCTGTTTTTTTAAAATCTCTATAGTAATTATTTCTTTAATTGTTTTTAAATCATTCTATGCGGTTTTTTTACAGTTTTTTACCTCCTATGGAAACATTGGCACAATTTAAAAAGTTGATTTCACGCTTGTTTAAATTTAATTATATTACGAACACTGATTTGTTTCTGTCAGATTCTCTTAACAAATAAACAAAATTAGTTAATGAAACAATATTATTTGAATCAAAACAATGAAATAAAAGTCTAAACTTGAAATAACAGAGAAACTACAGAGATGCGTTAATTTTCGTTATGGTTTTCTGTTTTCGAAATCTCAATATTAATTAATTCTTTAACTTGATAGATATTTTGTGTTCTGAAGCAGTTATGCCACAGTTGAATATACGACTTTTATGCAAAAGTAAATAAAAAACTATTATTTTATCCTTCAGTAATATACACTTTGAGAGATCCCACAGAACCGTTTGGTTTTAGAGTGCAGGTTGACTCTCCAGGAGAAGAAATAATAATAATAATAATAATAATAATAATAATAATAATAATAATAATAATAATAATAATAATAATAATAATAAAAAGTAAATAAAAATGAATAACATAATGTCTTTGATCAGAAAAGAAAGAATGTGGTCAATTCATGTCCGCGTGATGCACATCAAACGCCTTGCGCCAATTTAAGTTTCTGCTAGTAGTATTACTTCACGACACAACGTAAGAAAACGTGCAGTTAGATGTTAAATGACATGCGCAGTAGCGTTCATCACTTGATTGGGACTCTGCTGGTAAAATTACTGTTTTAATGACCGTAAAATACCACTACACTTGCTGAAAACACTCTTTCAAAAAACGCGCTTACAGCAATTGAGCCAAGCAATATTTTGCAAATTTTGATCTCTCTAACCTTTTTTAACTAAGCATTGTTATCTTAAGATGATTTACTTAGAAGTTTAATTCATATTGCTATATTGGTAGAAATTTTATTGAATATAAAAAAATAGCAAAATGAAAAGGACTTGGACAGCGATGCATCTAAAACTTAAAAATCAACTTAAGAGGCCAGTTTTTTAAAATTTTAATTCGTTAAATATCAAATTAAATTATAGAAGCAGTTGCAATCTATAGATAGTACAGAAGTATTGAAAATGAGCTTCAGATCAAAAGTAATGACGTAAAAGCAAAAACTCTTTTCAACTAGAGTCTAAGAAAATTCTTAGCAAAATGCTTTTTTTAAATACAAAATTATTATTATCTCCAAATACTGCGACATAACAAGCATGTTTTTATTTAACAGTTGATCAATTCTGTTCTGCAATTATCAAAAAAAGTCAAATATGATGTGCTTATTTCTAAAAATATAATGAGATTAAAGAATAATTCAAGTTTCGTGACAAGAAAAGTGAAATAAGCTTTCAAAAAATTGGAGGTAGTAATTAGAGTATTGATTATACAGCCAAATCATAAATTTTTGCTATAGTGAGCTTCTATTTTTTTTTTTTTTTTTTTGTCGTGAGACGATTTTGAATTCAAATTAATTTTATGACTCAAGGTCTAACTTGAAGGGTAGCCTTGAAATAGAACAGTCATATCAATCGATATGACTGTTCTTCTAACCTTAATTGTAGATTTGTATCTAATTTTTGTTTCAATCGGTTTAAAAAAAAGGCGCTCAAATTGCAAATTCGGTTTTCTTTATCTTACGCAGCCCTATTGCGTAATCCCGCCGGCTTCTTGATTTTACTTCCACCTTAATGCGTGAAACTCGTGGTATGCCGTTAGCTTATTTTTTCTCCACCTGCGTGAGGGACGCTTATTTTTTCTCTACATGTGTTAGAAAGTATACGAGAGGGAAACCACTCCCGCTTGTTTCGTAGTAAGTTCAGGTTATGAAGTTATGGATATGTTTTAGAAATGTGCATTTGATCTTTGCAGTAACTTTTTCATCTTTCTACAATGAACATTTATTTGATATTTACAGTGGTAGATGTCAATATACCTGCCGTAAGTGGGGCTCCAATGTCGCCTCGTTGAATCCCAACAATGCGAAACACACGCTTATAGCCAAGATGTCTATTAGAAAATCTATATTTGCCAATAATTTTCGGACGCTAATAGATTGTGGAGGTATGTCATCTGAAAATAAACAATGCAATTATATTTAAGTTTAATTTCGTTACATATAGATGTAAACTGTAGTAAATTTACTTTTCAAATTTCAAATATTGTAGAGCTTGGCTAATTCGAAGCTGTCGGACACAATAAAAATTCATCAATAAATAAATAAATAAACAGTAAGTAAATAAATAAACAAAAGGATAATAATTATAATTTTAAAAAATCAATAATTTCAAAATATTTTTTAATTAGGTAATTTTAATAAATTAACACTATGCAGCACTTTGAATATAACAATTCTGTAATAAAACTTGAAAATAAACAGTATAATTCACATTTAATGTGTTCATGGCTTTTTAAAACAGTAAGAATTTTTATTTCTTTTTTGATTGAATACATTTCACAGCAGTAAAATCTTTGAAGGAAATAAGGGCCCTAAAAATTATTTACTTATGATCACTGAGGTACGAATGTATTCAAATATAAATAACGTGAACAATTCAGAAATAAAAACACTTTTTCATAATTTTTAGCTTTGACTTCAAATTAACCAAAATAAATTCAAACTACAGAAGATATATTAACATTATATTAATAGGAAATTCAAGGGCCCATAAAAAATCCAAATTAACGACAAATTCGAAATAGAAATGTTCAAAGCAATAAAAATCAAGTCAAGTTTCAATGTATAACAAAAAAGAATCCAATGTGTTATAAATATGCTATATTTTCCTTAATAACCAGAACCCCATGGTTATGTATTGAAAAGGAGTTTAAGTTTCGTCAGTACAATATAGTTTTGTTATTCGCCGTTATCAAAGTCTACCTTCTAGGAAATATTTTGCACAAGATTTGTTCAAATATTGTATGATAACCGTTGCTCTGAAGGCTAGTTGCTTCAATTTGGTGCAAAATGATTTTGTTTAATGGGAAGTTGCACTTAACCTTAATTTAAAATAGTGTATTTGGGCTTTGGAGACGCAGTTGAAATTCGATTGTTCTTATCTTTTCAGACCACACAAGTACTTTGTGCTCTGCGAGAAATAACTTCTCATGGCAGAAGAGAAAGGTCTATTTCGAAAATGTATATAAATTTCCTGCTAAGAATTATTTTGGGTAAAGCTTGTTGAAATATTATACGGTAACCACCGCGCTAAAGTCTAGTTGCTCCAATTTGATGTGTTGATTTTGTTTGATGGGAAGTTGCACTTAACCTTAATTTAAAATAGTTTATTTGGGCTTTGGAGACGCAGTTGAAATTCGATTGTTCTTATCTTTTCAGACCACACAAGTACTTTGTGCTCTGCGAGAAATAACTTGTCATGGCAGAAGAGGAAGGTCTATTTCGAAAACGTATATAAATTTCCTGCTAAGAAATATTTTGGGTAAAGCTTGTTGAAATATTATACGGTAACCACCGCGCTAAAGTCTAGTTGCTCCAATTTGATGTGTTGATTTTGTTTGATGGGAAGTTGCATTTAATGTTGGTTGAAAATTGCGCATTTGGGTTTTGGAAACGCAGATAAAATTCGGTTCGCTCGCCTCGAATGTTGGCTGTGACTTTTATGTTCATGGGGATATCTGGCTATACAGAATAACACAGTGTGCATAAAATCATATATTAAGACTTATATTTTATTTAACTGAAATCGAGTATTTCAGTGCGTTACCTGAATCTGTAAATAGAAAGCAGTTTACAACTGTTCCAGTGAGTAGTAATGCACCAACAACCAAGAATGGCAGACTAAAACCACCAACCTACGAAATAAAATACATTTTAAATCAGTAACTGATAAATGTAAGAACGATTCTTCTAGAAAATTGGCGAGATAACTTGGAATAAAAGCGTACAGCCTTATGCGAAAGCAAATCGCAATTGTTTTATATATAGATTACATTTCTTTTGAACTAACCTTTTTTGCAAAGGAGGCAATTAGGAGACAGCTCTAATGCACTCATTTAGAGATGTAGCCATTTTCGTTAAACATCACAGAAAAAATTTAAATGTTTGCATTGTTCCAAAGTTAATTAGTGCCCTTGAACAGAGATTTCCTACTTGTGACACGCGTACCCCTGGGGAAGAGGAGGACTAGTTTGGGGACGCGAAACCCAGTTTGGTAACGGCGGAAACAAGAAAACATAAGGAATTAAAAATGTCACAGAATTTTGCTTCCCCAAGTGAATACTTGCTATTTAATAACTAAACCACTTGAAAAATTGATTATTACAAAGGTTAATTTTTAGCCATGCTTATAAGTTAATGCGAAATATTTACAATACTGATTTCATTTTTTAGAATTAAACTAACAGTATTGTAAAAATGCAATACAATGTAAAATCAAAAATAAGTACCGCAAATATTATTAATTTGAGACATTTGACTCTTAAGACCTTAAAATTATTGATAAAACTTTCTTTGCATAGATGGATGGTTGGTGGCGTTGGTATGACAGAAATTCCGAACACCACCTCATTTCCGCGAACGAGCGCATAGATGGTTTAGTGACAGTGCCCGTGTCTAACTGCTATTTTTGCTATACCACGCCACTCTTATAGACCTGGCGTCCTCATTGGGGTCCAACCACTCCCATGACTCTGGGCTTACGTCATCACTTTCGGGTAGGATATGACAGCAGGGGATACGCGAAAATATAAAGATTAATCAAGGGGTACGCGAGGGAATTCGGAACCACTGCCTTAAAAGAAATATTTTGTATAACTTGTGAAATCAGTTCAGCTTTGTATGGCTACTCACTTTTAGGTATACTTTAAAAGAATGGAATGTAAATCTAGAAAATGGTAGTTTGTTCTTAATTGCATAACAGCGGCCAATTCATGATTGAATTTAAACATACAGTACACCCCGCTTAATGTGATCACGGTTAATGTTATCATTCGCTTTATATTATCAAAAACCTCTGGCCCCGAACCAACGTATTCAAATGTACACAAAATTATTCGTTTAGTGTGATTGATCACTACATCGTTTAATGTTATCAGTTGTCATTGAACCTCCTGAAGGTATGCAAAAGGAAGAGTATGAAGAGTGGATGTCCATTGACGAGGACATTCTAGTAACAGCCACACTAACAGACTTGGAAATTTGCCAAGTTGCTTGTGAACTAGACCAAGCAATAAAAGTTGATGATTCCGACGGGGATGAATGTGTTGGAAAAAACAATACAACGAACGCCGAAATGAGGCAAGTTCTTGATATTGTGAAACGCGGTGTGCAGTATCGTTTAACAAATTTTAAAAAAGAACAATATATAAATGAACTGTTAAGGAATAATTGTCGTCAAGCAACAATTTATGAATTTTTTAAATTGTTATTTTTGAAATAAATTACAGATATCCCTGAGGGAAGTGTTTTTTTCCCTCTTTCTTTCTTTTCCCTTGATCTGATAAAAATATTATTAATTGCAGTCAATTCGATTATTGTTATCAATCGGTTAATGTTATCAAAATTCTTAAGTCCCGAAGTGATCACATTAAGAGAAGTCTACTGTATTTTAAAATAAAGATATTTATTGTGCTACTAAAATCCAACAAATCATTAAAGTAATGACATAGGAAGATTTCTAAAACCTGATTCAACTCCGGCTAATTTTCCATGAATATTGAAATCAGATTGAATTTAGTTAGGAAAAATGGAACCAACTCTTTCAACCAACAACCATTGTCCTTAGACTTTACTGAAAAAATTCAAATGCGTTGTTCCAAAGTTAATTATTGCATTAGAAGAAGTATGTTGTACAACTTGTGAAGTCAGTTCAGATTTTTATGAAAAACTACTCACTTTATCATTGAATCAATGAACCGTAAATGCAGAAAATGGTAGCTCGTTCCTAATTATATAACTTGATAGAATTCAAACTGAATTTTAAAAATAAAGAGGTTAAAATTAATGACACTGAAAGATTTCCAAAACCTGATTCAAGTGCAGATGTTTTTCCATGAATGTTATTGGATATGACAATTTTTTCTCAGTCAAAGTTTCTAAACTGTGGATCTCCATCTGTTGAAAAGGACTCACCTTCGATAACATGTGGTTTTGTCTCGATTTTCTGTATTAATAAATATAATTTAAAACACCGTCTTAAGACAATTCAGCGAAGTTTACCAAAGAACTGCATTAAGCGGAATGTTTTCCATTTATCATGGCGAACTTTTAGAATTCGAATTGATGACTATAAAAATTAAACTTGGCCAAAATTTGTGAGTTTTTCTTAACTGCTTAAACTGACATCTCTAAAGATTAGATACCAGTCCAGGTAATTCCAGGAAGATGGCTAAAGAAATGGAAGCAGCCGCCTTAGATAGAATAGTTAATTAATTCAATGAATTGGCAACAGCATCAATAACTAAATTAATTAAGCATTGAAGCTTGAGACAAAAATATTTTTGATTGTAATGTAAATGCTATTTTAATTTGTTTAATTTTAAAATTTTTACCAATTTCATAAAAAGCAAAATAGTAGCTTTATCAAAGGCATATATTATTTATAATTAATTTGCGCTGTAAATAAAACATTTTTTATTACTCTAATTAACTTTCGAATTTAACATTCAGAATTTATAAAATAGTTTAGCAAAACCTAACTTCAATGAATATCAAACAGGAAAAAGGTTCTGCTATTTCACCTTTCTAACTTCTATTTTTATAAATCCAAATGTCTCGTTTAATTCTCTTAAATAACAAAGGGGTGTATGTGTTCAGCGAATTTGTAGGATACATGGTAATGGCTATAGATCTGAAATTCCGTTTAGCATTCCGTGAAACAACGGGAAATCGATAGCTACTCACAGTCTTACTTTTCTAGCAGAAGCAAGAATCGTTCTGTTGATTCTGAAATATAATTTCAATAACTAGTTATAAAGTTTTTGAAATCCTTTTTATATTGAAACTGACTCTTCTAAAGGTCAGAAAACAGTACAGGACAATTCATCACGAATACGTTAGAAACTGAAGTCGCTCCAAATATGATTTAGAGCATGAAGAGATTTGAAATGCAGAAAATTATATTTAACTTATTAATTTCAGCTACACTAATAATAAACTGAATTTTCTCATTAAAATTCTTTGCTTGTATAGAATGAGCAAAAACAATTCATTAGATTATTTTTAGTAGTATAATTGTTTAATTTCGTTGATCTTATTTAAAACTTTACCCAGGCCTTTTAAGCACGCATGGACTGAACTACAAATTTCATTTTGCTACCACAATCAGTTGCACTAACTTGATTTCTGAACCAACGAAATTTTCTCATTAAAATGTTTTACTTGTCACGAATTAGTACACATAATTCATTTGATTTTTGTTTTGGTAGTATTTGTTTTAAAACTTAGCTCAAGTCTTTAAAGCAGACATGGAACTGAACTACAGATACCATTTTTCTACCATATTGCTATATTTTATAAAATGATACAAATTAAAATTTTATAAATGAGCTATTTTTCCATTTCAATTCAAATGTGCATTTTCTTATTGATTTTAAAAAAAACCATAGTACCATTAACAATCTCTTATAAATGATCAAAAATACAAAGCATGTTGCTATCGCTACAGACCTGATGTCATCGTCTAATGCATTTTTTATTATTGAATGGCACTTACAGTACATTTATTATTAAATGATGCTGGAATTTCGATTCAGAATTAAAACAAGTATTTGTGTCTCTTAATTTAAAATAAATAAACAGTTGTTAACATAACTTACTTCATACAACACTCCTCCTATAACAGGACCGATTGCCAATCCAACAGAAAATGCTGTTTCCACAATGGACTATAACAGAACAAAACAACAATATAAGAACGCAGATCAAATAAACTTTGGGGTATTTGTGAGAAAAAGTTAAGGTATTCTCAAGTCGGTCTCAATAATCAGAAGCAGCAAGAAGAGTTTAACATCTTATAAAACTTATTATACTAGTTTTCAAAATACGCACCAGAACTGTAAGTTTAATATTTACTGCATATGCCTGAGCATTTCTTTTTTCGAAACAATGGTAATGACACATCTTCACGGTTCTCGACTGAACGTCTATGAAGTATTGTAGTCGTCAAAAAATTGTGTAAAAGCTCATCTTAACGACTTTCTACTTTCGAGTTTAAGAAACATTGTAATCGTAAAAAAATTCGATCTGAATATTTTGATAAATCTGTCTGTTTTAGACCTTCCTGTGTTTTTTTTAAAATAAAATTATATCTGTCTGTCCGTATGTATGTGAAAAGGACTCGAAAGCGGAACGAGCTAGATGGATGAAATCTGGTATTTACATCAAAACGTTAGATGTTTATTTACTTTTTTGGGACCAAATCTGTCAAAGGAAAGAGATACGTTTCCAAAATGCATGCTCGATTTTTTTCCCATAATACTACGAAGTTAATCAAGGAAACAATACACAGTATGCGAGAAAGTCGAAACTGAAATATTGCCGATTTTTATTTTTTAATCAACTGAAGCAAAAAGAGATGAAATTACTTTTCATAAGATTAAAATTGATATTAAACAAAATTTATAAAGTTAATGATCAATATGGTTCGAAAGAGATGAAAAGATGCTTTTTATTACTATTATTATGTCAGGACTAATTTATTTCCAGTTAAATGTTCTTCTATTGCGATTACTCACAAATAATCTATGTCGGGCGATATAAATAATTAATTATGGGAAAAATGTAAGCAACAATTTTGCATAAACAAGTATTTCTTAGGTAAGAAATCAGTAGAATAAAATGTTAAAAAAAAGCTTTAGTTTCTGACACATTAACGTTCCATTTTGGAGCGACAGAAGAGCTATTTCGGGGCAAACCTCGTAATTCATTTTAAAAAAATTATGTAACCCTACGTAGAAATAATTCTCAAGGAGCGAATACAAGACTCCAAATGTAATTGTGTCGTGCTGCCATCTAACGACGCCAGTTGTAGTTAAAAACGTTGTTCATAAATTGGATAATAAATTCATACATTGTGCAATATTACAAAGTGAGTAAATTAATAAACGGTAAATAAATTAAATGTCGCATATAAATTCCAGACATCGTTTTCCCTACCTTTTCCCTTTTCGTTAACCAGGGTGAAATGTAAATTCTCCTTGAGCGCTCACACACATAGATTTTATATTAAAAAAAAATGTTTTTGAAATATTGTTTCTAACATTCTTTTTCCCTCTCTCTCTTCCAAATTGATTGCAGGGTGTAGTTGCAGTGCCGGGACGCAATAACCTGGATAAGAAATCTCGCATTGTTTTAAGGAAGGTTTTTGAAATTGTATCTTATTTGTTTCTCGTCAAAAAAAAAAAAAAAAACCCACAACTTTTGGCGGTCCCGAGGTTTTTTTTTTTTGGTATTTTCCAGGTAATCTAATTTTGGGTTTACGTTTGATTGGAGGCCCTTAAACAGATTCAAATTATGTATTGCTTAAATTTCAGAGCATTATTTTTCGAATTTTTTTCATGTTTTCAAATTTGCTTACAGATCAATGTGGTCCAGTTTTTTCCGCAGTTGGTTGACTAATTCCGAAGTCAACAGTTCTGGAAATTTTTGTTTTAGAATATTAAGATTCTGTCAAAAATGTTTTGTAAATTTTTTTGAATGTTAAGTTTTTGTTTAAATTTCCGTGTAAATTTAAATTATTTTATACACGATTTAATTTTTTTATAATAAAGTTAATTCTTTTGATGGTGATCCGCAATTTAAATATTTTGTAATTTCAGTTTATCATAATAGGGGTTACTTAGAAAGCTGCATGTATAGAGATTAAATTAAAATCAATAAAAATTTTCTGGTTTTGGAAATTGGGGAAGGTAAAGGGGTGTTGCAAAAATAATTTGTTTTTGCCTAAACTACTTTTAAAGTTTGTAAACGGCATTTTGGGACACCCTGTAGAAGACTGTAATGTGGCATGAAGAATTTTATTTCAACCATTTTCTTATAACTTCTCAAAGGGGTACGCATTAAAGTATGCAAACGACGAATAATTGACGATTTAAAAATAAATATAACAAAAAGTTAGAGAAATATACATCTCCAGCGTTATCACGGCCTTCACTCGCAAAATCCCATACAATAAATCAATCTCTCTCTCTCTCTCAGGCTGCCTACAATGAGCTCAGTTTCCAGTGGGTTGTTCTATAATCCTAAAAATAGACATTTTGAAGATATCAAGCTATTTTTAGTGTTTTGAAAATCTCTGCTACATAATTTCCACAATCATATCATTCCACTCCAGTAAGCTTAAGAATGGGTTTGTTGCCGTTCAAAATACAATATATCATAAAGTTTCTTCACCCACTGAAAATTTTTGATGTCTGCACACGTAATAAATAATTTGATGAATAATGGTCGAAAAACTACATTTGTAAATAAGTTGGAAATAGAATAATCTTGAATGGCTCAAAACCCTTTTTTCAAAAAACAGGTATACGATATTGCCATAGCTTGCCCATAGAGTTTCTCCCAAGATATCTTTATTTAAAGGCCTATCAATGCTTTCTTGTAGCGTCTTTTTATAAGTTTTTAGCTTGCTTTCTAGCTAATCCCTTCATTTAAAAATAAATAGTTCTTAATAATGTATTCTTCTATGAATCAGGTATCAGAAACTTACATAAGTATATTTAGCAAAAAATATAACAAAAATAAAATGTCCACGTAGATAATCCTGCCTAAAAGCTTATGACCATGAAAATATTGCAAAATTTAAAAATAAAGGTTAAACATTTTAACACATATGCATATCTCTAACGGTTTAGAAATTATCTATTAGGTTACAACTAGAGTGGGCGCCCTGATTAATATGGCTTTTGTTTTTTTATGCGATTTTATTTTATTCTATTTTTTAAAAATTCAGCTTTTTCGTAAAAAAAGAAAATGAAAGATATGACAGTTTTTAAATCGAATTCGTTGGTAATTCGAATTTTTTCTCTAGTCTTTTGAATTTCGTATTAACATAATGCTAAAATATCGTCTATAATTCCAATTTATATTGGTTAATTCTAAGTTAAAACCAAAAACTGTAAGAAATTGTTTTTAAAGTAGGACTACGTCCCTCCCATTGGGGTCTCAGGAAGGAATTCGATTCACACGCCAAAACACCACAAAAAGCGTTGTATGAGAGATCCTCTATATCTTGGTAACTACATATGTTAAAAACATAACTAATGTCTTATTTTAGAGATAAAGGGCAACAACAGAAGTTACAAAAAAAATTTGAAAATCGGAAAAGAGTCACGCGAGTCAAGTAGTCCTACGCCTTTAACATCAGCTGCTGTTTGAAAAAGACAGCCTCCCGTCGTTTTTTATTACTAATTTGTTTTCGTTAGTTAATACGTCCGTTTTTTGTGGCCTCAACATGGTAAGTGAATAATTTTTAAGACCCTTAGTTCACTCGTGGAATTTATTGTAGTAAAATAAGTCCAAAAAGCAATAAAAAAATTCCTCAAAGTTTTTTTTCAAACTTTAGACACATTAGATGTGAATTGTACTGTTTATTTTCGAGTTTTATTGTACAATTGCTGTATTCGAAGAGCTGCAGGGCGTTACTTTATTAAAATTACTTACTTATTTATTGAAATTCTAATTAATATTTAATTATTCTAATTAGAATTTAATCATTAAAAAACAAAGTGTTTTAAGAATTCACTTTTCATTTGTTATTTATACATTATTTCAAAACACTGTTAAATATTAAAAATAATTCTTTATTGCCATTTATTTTAAAAATTGTCTTTTTCTCTTGCTGTACACATATTTAGACCCATTTTTCTTGATTCGAAATTTTGGATCAATCGAATTTTTATTGCTGCTCCGTCAGTTCCGAATTAGCCAAGTTACATTGTATTGTAATTTACATCGCTAAGATACGAGATTGATAAACAAAGAACGATGAGAATTTGCAAAGTGTCGTGAGTAGTATGTTACTATACATTGTCGCTTTTTGTTACAGCAGAAAGATCTGATGATTTGAAAATCCTTTCTATCTCTTATTTCTTTGTTGTTATCGCACACACGATATGCATATTTTGTATCAGTAGAGAAAAATATCAACTGCAATGTTTCAAAACTGACTCTACAACTCTTCTGGTCATGGATACATTAAATGTTTAAGAGAAGAGAACAAACATTCGTATGAAGACACGCGGATCATTATATCGATCCTAACAAGGTGTGTCTACAGACTCATAAAAGACTAAAATTGTTTGCTGAGATGTATGATCGTGAATATTTAAAGTGCTTTCTAGTGTAGGTGCACACTGAGAGAAATCTCCTACCAAATTTTTCTTTCGCTATTCAGCACAAGTACTTGAAATCTGCTCAAACGAGATTTGCCAGCATAGTGGAACCCACATATATCGAAAATCTCTATGCACCGAATTTTTTTTAGGAATCATAGATTTTCAGTAGAAAAACTGTTTCTAAACATCCAATGAAATTTCTATTTATCGAACAGAAATTTTCGCATAAAAAGTTACGTATACATATTGTAGTCAAAAAGCGACCATTGATTTCGTTCCTAAAAAGGAATATAAATTAAATAAGAAAAAAAATCTGTTTAACCGATTCTTATTACAATAGAAATTTTTGGAAGACAGGAAGTTGTTTACGGGATAAGTAATAACCACTTACCAGTGAGTCTCACATTATTATGTTCTTCGATTACTTTTCCTAACTTGGAGCAAGATTTTTTATTTTAAATTCAGTTTAGCCCTAGGTTTCTTATTGTGAGTATGGTCCCTAAACGTAAATCTTTAAGTGCAAACGAGAAGTTCAGCTTTGTAAAAAAACGTACAAAGCGGAATGAAAAATAAAGATGTGGAAAAAGAAGTTTCGACAAGTACGGTATCAACGATTTTGAAAAATCGTTGCTATTTGAACATTTTTTTTAATTATTTGAAAATTTCATTTTTTTAATTCTTAATTCTTTTTTAACGCTAAAAGATTAATTGTGCACAGTTGTTTTTAGTAAGAAAATTATGAAAAATATGCAGTTCGTATTTTTGAATACTGAAATCTCTATTTATCGAATTTTTTTCGAGGAATCAAATTCGATATATGGAAGTTCGATGTGTATAACAAAATGTTTAAATTTAGAGGCCATTTCCCGTCTTTGAGTTTAAATATGGAAAGAGCGGGAGGGTTACTTCGTCGTATGCTAACACAATATAGAGTATTTTGTGTTTAGCTTTGTAGTATGGTGAAGAAAATCGATCATGAATTTGGAACTCTTTCCGTTTATCGATTGGGTCCAAATTGTGATACAGATCTACAATCGTGATGTCAAGATCATGTACCAAATTTCAGATATCTAGCTGATTGCGTTTTTGGCACAGATCTACAATTCTGGTATAGAGATCATATACTAAGACTCACTCATCCATCTTGCTACCCGTTTGAATTATCACGTCCACATACTTACGAATACACAGACCGGCACACAGTTACCACAAAATTTGATATCTTCAATTTTGGTTGTAAAACTGTATGCCAAATTTATTTGTCTAGGTAACTGCGTTGTCGAGTTATGATGTTAGCAGGCACACGGACGGACAACCACCGACGGACCCCACGGACAGACACATAGAGATGAACATGACGACTATTTTAGACAGGTTTCGTCTAAAATCTGACAAAAACCTGCAATTGTGGTGCGAAGACCGCATATCTATTTTCATTCGTCCATCTCCTTCCTTTTTTGAGTTCTAACGGCTCTCTTGTCGTCTCAGTGATTGTCGACAAAGCGCGTCAGACCTGTTAGGATTTGCGTAGCAGACGGTTCTTTAAGAATAGGTAATAATGTCGAGTGAGGATATGAGGCTAAATGTCCAATCGGCTAAGTGACTTGTCTGCTAAGTGGTTGTCAGCTAAGTGCCCTATATCCATTAGGATTCGCGCTCTAACTGGTCCCTTAAGAATAGGAACTTTGTCGAGTGAAGTGAAACTTACCATGGCTCTTCCGATAACATCCGGAAGTTCGCATCCCAGCGTTGTGTAGGAGGCAGTGAGAAAGGCAGAGGCTCCCAAGGCGTCCACTCCTCGGATCAGGATGGATAATGCTATGAAGGGGACTCCAGGAGGAGCGTATTCTAGAAAACTAAGACAATTCTAGCGTTTAAAACGGCCACAACAAGAAACAGCAACATTCAATACAATAATGTAATCTTATTAAACAAACAACATACAGCATTTTGAGCGTGGTAATTATACAATAAAACTTCGAAATAAACAGTAAAATTCACAGCTAACGTGTTCAGAGTCTTTTAATAAAAAAAGTGAGAATTTGTCAATCAAGGGCCTTAAAAGTTATTAATTTATCAGTACTGAGAACAGAAGGTACAGACGTAATTAACTAAGGAAAACAATTCAGACATAATAAAAGTGTACTATTTTTAATTTTTATGTCGAAATGACGAAAAATAGTTTATATTTTAACATTATAATTATAGAAATTCAAAGATCCAGAGAAAAGACTGGAATTACCGACGAATTCAAATTTAAAACATTCGAATAAACCAAATTTCACTGTATTTTATAATAATCCATATACCAGATTGCTCGAAAGAAAGAAATATGATGTTCATTTGTCGTCAACACTCTTGTGCCAGACAACATAGAAATCGTAACTCAATTATTCCATATAATTTTGGTATTTATACTCAACATTATTATTGACTTGCGTATATTTTCTGCGTCATTCTTCCTTCATCCATACTCCTGCGGATTTTATTGAGGAAGAACTGAACTAGCATCATGCGTCATAAATGCTTCTTTTTAATAGTCTTCAATACGAGATTTCATATAAATTGATACATCATCTGAGAGCCAAAAATACCATAAAAAATACTTTATTGCTTTAGTGATACGTGTCGAGGGATGTTGAGTATGTTCATTCTTGGGTGAGTATAGAAAAAATTCTTATTTCTGTTTACTAGACACATAACTACTTCATATGATGTCATGGAGTGAGAAGTCGTGGCAGAGGTCCTAATTTCTAAAATAATAAGATTTCTATAACTTTTGCAACCAATAAATAAAGACAGATCATCTATGATATGAATTTTGCGGTGCCGTCTTTCTACTAAATCATAAAATTTATCCAATTTGTCTTTTAATTAGATAAATACAAGATTTTTCAGAAATCCAGAAAAATTTTAAAACTCACTAATTAGCAAACGAATGAAATAAAAAGATGTCGTTTTCACAGAAAGTATTGAAATGCATATTTATCACGAATGAGGTTTCTCGTTTAAAAGCTGTGTTCAGCAAAGTCGCAATTGCTTCCTCTTTATTTTTTATTCACATATTTTAAGCTATAAACTATTGCAATCGCTTAATACAAAATGGTTTTAACGTGGTGAGTGAATTTCTTTTCGAAATTATGAATGATTGCCTAAAATAGGCGCGACTAATGCAAGTTACTTTTTTCTAGTTTCAAGATAGCCTCTGCAAAAGTACGATCTTTGAGATGAGAATGATCTGCAAGAAATCTGAGAAATGCTTTTACAACATTTCGAAAATAAAATAATAAGTACTAAAATAAATATATTTCAGGTATTTAATCATAAAAATTAAGACGTCAGAGATAAAAACAAACAAACAAACAATCGCCTAGCTTAATATGAGGCATAAAATAACAGTGCCTAACGAAGGGATTAAAAGGTAATAAGGATAAGCAAATCTGAGGCATATAATAGCAGAGCCTAACGAAAGGTTTAAAAGATAATAGTGACAAACAAATATGCTTACAGAAAATTTAAGTAAATATGGAGTAATAAGTTACATTCCTCCAAAGCTAAGTAAAGAAACTTTTTCTCAGTTCTTCATTTTTAAGGAGGCCGCGGTGGCCTAGTGGTAAGGTCTCGACCTCGGGGCCGGAGGGTCGCAGGTTCGAAACCCGATTCCACTGAAGATCCGCCGTGTATGGGGCCTGCTGCACGCTAAATCATACGTAATGGCCAAACGTCCTCCCGCTGGTGTGGCGTGGAAGTTTGGAGAGGGGGGTGCCAGCTCAGGTGTCGTCCTCGTCATCTGACCGCGGTTCAAAATTACGAGGTCCGTCCCTAAATAGCCCTCGTGTTGCTTCAAAACGGGACGTTAATATAATCTAATCTAATCTTCATTTTTAAGGCAGTTTCTCATTTGATACAGAAATGAGACCTATGAGACTAAAAGTAAAACAATTTTTACCTCAAAACATTGTATTTCAAAATTTGAAACCTGTTTGTGAACGCCACGTGGTTTCTCAAATAATCTTATTGCTCAATCTACTGTCTTTAAACTGTTATGTGTGTCAATATTAAACATCTGAAACAATAATTTTCTGGCATCCAAGTTTACTACTCCAGTATTACATAAGAGTATGAGACTGCTTTAATATTAGCTGGGAAGAATAAAATTATTTTGTCTTAGTATCATCGTTTTTGTTACGCCACTGGCTAACTGTAACTTTTCGTATTTTGATTGATTTTCTTCAAATATAAAATCCTATGATTCGCCTCCAAGTTTTAGAAAATATTATTTAAGAAAATAATATATAAACTTAATAATTTATTGTTTTCCCTTAAATCTATTAAATAACAAGCAGAAGCATCACCATAAGAAAGGTCAGAGGTGGTTTCTGCTATTCTAATAAAAACAAACTTTCCGGAGAGATTTTGCAGCCGAGTCATTTAATATAGTAAAACGTGACTTTGAACATGTATCAACATTTATTCTATCATTATGTAACTCACCTGAATAATATGACACAGATTCCGGAAACCAGCATTCCAGTTTTCATCAAAAACCCAGGTTTGAGAACTATAATCTGAAAGGGAAAAAAAGTCAGAAAATGCACTCGGAGCGATAGGGATATTCTATTAAATTATTCTTTTCCTATTCGTTTACCTATTTCGGCTGCAAAATATTTTTGAGACTTCATTTATACACAAAATATTTTTCTCGACCTCATATGTACATATCAGTAAGAAAATAAAATGGAAAACGAAGCATTAATACGATAAACAAGAATAAATTTAATTATATACATTTATTTAACCTAATATAAAGCAACGTTCAAAGTCACAATAACTTTTAACACATTTTTATTTAACTTGACTTGTTTCATGTTTGTAAAGATGGAATTTTTAAATGAATTCTTTACTTAATTCCTTATGTACTAGAATTCTGAACAAGTGTATAGTTCTGCGTCTACTTGATGTAGTGCAGAACTTAATTATTAGTTACTAGCCGCCTTCGGCGACCAGCTGATTCGCCCAATTAAATTAGTTTTTATTTTTGTATTTTATACTAATTATAGCATTTCCCGTCGTGGTTTCACCCGCGACAACCCAGGAAAGATAGATTTAAAAAAAAGTGAATATTTTATTGTATTTCACAGATAGTAAAATAAATAAGACGTAAATTTTAAAATTCCAGCGATACAATTATGTATGATGCATCACAGCTAACGAAACTTAAAACCTGCGTTTCAAATAACTCTCACTCAATTCATCTATCACTTATCGGTAGGTTGATTAATGCTGAATATGGCCGCGAAAGCAGGACATGCTGGTAGTCCCGAGTGAACCGGTGGGTGCCAGATTGGGTGGAAAAAGTGAGGCGGCAAAATATTTATTGACATCTAAAAGACCCGAGATTATAGGGAGTAGAGAATAAAATTTAAAAATTTAATTAAAAAATTAGTTAGTTTTCCCAAGCACTACTGTTTTTTTGCAATTCCTAGTTTCAAGCAGCTAAAATTAAATAATAAATTAATCTTTCCCTAAAAAAGTAGGGTGGCGAAACCTCCCTCCCTTTCCAGTTCTTGTGACCTTGAGGAACCATAAACAACGCCGTTTCTCCCCAGGAAATTGTGTTTTAAAACATTTTCAAAAATTAATTAAAATTAAACAGAACGTTGCTTGGAAACAAAATTAGTGTCATTGAAAAGCTAATTTTGTAAACTTTAAGGTGGTGTTAAAATGATTTTCTTGCGACAATATGCTCCCAAGTTATTGGGGAAAAATCTTAAAATTTATGGCAAATTTCAATTAATTAAAATTCTAATAAAAATTTTTGAAAAATCCTTTCTTAGTGAGCTCCAACTACCCAAAAAGCAACCACCTGCCAAATTTCAAGTTTCTAGGCCTCGTGGTGTTTGGAGATTTCGTGATGAGTGAGTGCGTCATGGTATTTGCCTTTTATACATATAGATTTGATCAATTTTAAATTAATTTTTATTTCACATCAGTGGTGCCACATGGTAGTGAATTTGAGGAAAAATTTAATTGTAGGTTCCATAATATTTATAATAATTAATTATGAAATATTTAAAAACTGAAAAGTAAAAGAATAATGAAATTTAAAAGCTTTTTAAAATAAGATTTTATTACTGTACTGAAAAGAAGCAAATAATCTTTTTTTTATCAAGAACATGGAGAACAAAACCAAACCGTAAAATCATGAGACGTTCAAAACAGTACTACAAAGAAAGTAAGCCACAATGTATAGCAAGAAAAAAAAATTCTAAAGGCTCATTAAAAATTATGTCATAAATGAGATGAAATTTTCAATTTTCTCGGAGTATTTCTTCCTCGTGTTTTTATGATTTTGTTTTGATACCCTATTCTAATATATTATACAATTATAATATATTATAGAAATTATAGAAATATTATTGGGATATATTATATTATAAGCATATTATAGAAATTTAACTTCATATTTTTGATAAAAAATATTTTTTTACTTGACAGTTTGATAATAAAAGCGTTTTTTAAAAACTTTTTGATTTTTATTATTGAATTATGTTTGCTTACGATTGGTCACGAATTTCACAAAAGTGCGTGCTTTGAATGTCTTTGCTAGTGCGAGTTTAAGAACCCGCGAGAAAAGCCATAGAAACATCTAATTTTCTTTACTAGAATGCATTTCAGAGATTTGAGTCCTAAAATTATATTCATATTGAAAAGTTCTCAAATTCAATATTCAAAAATTATCTCATAATGTTTCTTTACATATTTATCCAAATATATACTCTGTTTCATGAAAACAGTGGGTCGCCATCACAAGTGGGTTTTTGTAGAGCATTAATGGTTCCGATTCTTTAATATTAGTAATCAAAAATAGTTCAGAAAATCAGCCTGATTTAAAAAAAATAATTAAAAGTCTTAGAATAAGTATTTGAAATTGAATTCAGTTTTTTCAATTATTAATTAATGCTTAATTTTTCCATTAATTTTCTAATTTTGCAGCCGTGGGGAAATTTTTTGGGCTCGAATAAATTCACGAAAAGAAGTTTTTTTCTCTTGAAAAAGAGTGACAAGAGGAAAAGTTTATGAAGCCCTGCCTTAGAAAATTAATTAGTAGATTACTTCCTTCAATGGCTGGAGAATTATCAATCGTTGTTTCCACATTTGTTGCCGGAAGTGTCAATGTAAAGTCATAAATATTGAACTGTTGCTATTATTGTCTATGCAGACATTTTTGCGGATCTAATAATATCCCAAGAGGCAAGCATAAACGTATTATTCTTTATACAGAAGAAAATATGTTTTTATACTTTTTTATGGTCACTTTCACATCAAATTTGATTTTTCACCTTTAAAAATTTTCAAAACAAACCTATATATATTTGAATATAAGCCATCATATGTTTTCATTATATTTGAGTTTGCGCAGCGAAACGTTACTTTATTTAATTTTATTTTATAACATGCTGAATAGAGCCATCATATGTTTTCATTATATTTGAGTTTGAACAGCGAAACGTTACTTTATTTAATTTTATTTTATAACATGCTAAATATCTACTTCGTCTGTGTGAATCTTCACGTATTTTCTAGTTGTTCCGCATTTGGTCTTAGTCTGTGGTATTGTGATCGTTCAATGAATTTGAAAATGATGAGTTTTTAATAGTTCTTATCTGACAAAGAAAACGCTTTATATTCCATTTTTATAAGGTAATTTTAGTTAATTTTAATAGCAAAAGGAATTATTCTGAATGCAGAATTGTTGCTCCCACATCTAGTTATTAGTGCAAATGCATCATTTTTATTTATCATTTATATTAGAAATATTAATATATTGTAAATAAAAAATAGGGACATCAAAACAAAATGCTAAAATCTTGAAGCGATGAAAATAATAGTATAAAAAAATTATCGCGCAACGAATATCACACATTCCAATTTATTCATTAAAAATTAAAATACATTAAGTGTGTGATCAAAATTCCTATTTGCTTCGAGTATATCTATCAACGCTTCACCCTTTTAAGATTTTGTTTTGATGCTCATATTTTTGATAAGAAAAATATTTTCTAAATTTTAATACGCTAACAACTTTTTATTTTCATAATTTAAAGGAATCAGAAAATTATTTAGAGTGAAAACTTTTAAAAAGGTTTCATAAAAATGAAATCATTTTCTGTCTTAAATAGAATTTCAAATTTGGAATCAATTAAGATCTTAATTAAAAAAGATAAATTTTCTTCAGACTCGTTAGATACGACAATTAAATGGAAAAAGTATTCTATAGGAATACTTAAATAAGAAACTACTCTCATTCAAGCAAATAATTGATCAATAATTGCTAAATAAAATTGCTAATAGTAAAAGGAGTTCATTTAATCAGGTACCATAACTTAAACTATTTAAATAGATAACAGTTTCTTGCTTACTCCCAATAAAGATTTAAATAAAGTTTGTCAATAAGAATGATCATCTCTGTTGTAGAACTCTTCAGTAAAGGTTGCTTTGTTGAATATAAATTTATTTTATTTTCTCTTATTAATTCAGCAGACACAGCAAGCATTTAAATATATTTGTTTATGCAAGACTCAATAAATTCCGAACACTGTCGAACCCCGCTTTGCACCAATAATTATCTGCTTTGTGTCAACTGCTTCTGTCACAACTTAAATTATGGAATAACATAACCTACTTTACATTCGACAAGAGACAGTGGGAGTAAATGTCTATTAAGTGAAATTAACCAATACAGAAACTCACGTGCTTATTCTTGAGGTGATACCAGACCCTAGCAATCGAGTATAATTATAATAATACTAGAAAATTTGTGCCCGTCTAAGACTGGCTTTTAGCTTGCAAACCATATATCAGAACTTATTGTAACAGATTTACTCACGAAACATGTAATACAAAATCTCATGCACATTTTTTGGCATAATTTACAAACAATACTTTTCATTGTTGAAACGCAATTCAATCCGTTTTCATTGTTTAAACAAATATTTAATTGCGTGTTTCTCTTTCATTGTTGAAAGCTGAGGTAATATTCTTATACAATCATCAGATTCGCTCGTTCAATAATGACGCAGACAAAAGGGGCGGGGTTATTTTTAAATATTTACAACACTACTTTTCATTGTTGCAGTTAAATTCCAACCGTTTGCATTGTTAAAACAAATATTTAATTGTGTGTTTCTCTTCCGTTGTGGAATGCGTTACAAACATTTCTGGACATTTATATTATAGATTGTAAATTCAACTTGACCAGTTAAGCTAACACTGTTCCCTCATTTCTCAATATTTAACTCACTGTTTTCAATATGTTGGTATCTAAAACACTGACTATTCCTGACTATATTGTGAACTCAATTCTTTAACCTTAAGAGTTTATTTTAGAATATTATACTTTATATTTCTTAATATTCAGCGCATTAAAAGCTCTTTGAATAATACACAGCATCTTCCATAATAAATCATATTTCACTACAATTCTAGAATAATTTGATTAACAACAGATAATTAAAACTTGTTTGCTTCCTAAGCACAAGATAAAAGCAAGCAAAGAATTACTCAATTAGTAATGTAAATCTTCGTCTTTCTTTCAGGTGTTTTTGTATCATCTAGCACGCCGTTAGAGTAAATAAATAGTTTCATATAATATATTATCAAACTTAACCATTAAGTTAAAGCAAGATAAGAACAAACCAGCCAGCAATGTGAAACATCTCTATGTTCCCCGCTATTATATTGGTTTATTTGTTTGTATATAAGTGGTATATATAGGTATATTTGTATGTTTATCGCTGCCTTAATTATGTATTACCATGTTTATGTATTTACCCCATGTATTGTTTTTGTGAAATCAAAAAAGATTCTCTACGCACACCCATCCAAACTGCAAACCGGAGATCTTTTTCTCTGGAGGCAGGGGTATTCGAAATAGTTTAGGAAATAAAATTATTTATTGCTGGACAGATGCAGGTTCTCAATTGTATAGGGGTTTAAAAGCTTATTAAAGGTTCTTTAAAATTTATGAATTTAGAGAAACATATTTACTTGGACTTACTATTTTTCCATAAATAGGCGCTGATATGAACATTGCAAGTTGATACACTCCAAACACTAAGCCATATGCTGTAGCTGATGCTTGTTTTCTTTCTGCCTGTAAGAAAAAAAAACAGATTGATAAGAATAACTGTAGAAATTGCTTCAAATAATCTTAATATAAATAAAAGTCAATGTGCGTATGTATGTTTGTATGTATCTATGTTCCACATCTCCTAAACCACGGAACTGATTTCAACTAAACTTTGCACACTTATTAATTAAGACAAGAGGAATATTACTGCCACCTTTTCAAAGTGCAAATGTGAATTAAACAGTCAGTTAATTAGAAATTAACCAAAACCGTTTTTCCGCAGTAACTTCGGAGTAAATTATCCCTCAAAAATTATTTTTATACCATCTTAAAGTTTAAATGTTTACCTTTACAATGATACCAATTTTATCTCTGTGACATTTTTTCTTCAATTTTTTCTTATTTTTTCAAAACTTATTAAATTGTTAATTACCTACAGACGATTTTGAAATAACGCAAATTTATATCTACTCCGTTGTTAGCCAACGGTTATAATTTGAATTAATTTGCCTTTATTTCTGAAATGTTTGGTAATTTTTATAAATATATCTTAACAACTAATAACAAATATATGCAACAAATATTAATAACTTATTGAGAAAATTAGCTATCGACGGTTATTAAAAATCGTCTGGTTCAATTGATATTCTCATTTCAATTATAACACGTTTCAGAAGATAAAAGAATTTTAGGTATTGTAATTTTCTATAGAAAAGTAGTTTTTAACATCAAAAATATTAGACATGAAAGTATTTTAATCCAAAGCAACCAGCTAGTAAATAAATAAAACAAGGGAAAATCTAGCTGTTTTTTGACACATAACACAGTGACTAAAGTAGAATTAGAATGCCTTTTGTAAATTATAATGTAGACATAAAAATAAAAAGGATTTATAAAAACACGCTTTCATTAGTGAACTCAAAAGTAGAAAATATTTTTTTATCAAGAATCTGGGTGCCAAAGCAAAATCGTAAAAGCTTAAAGACGCTTATTTAAATACTCCTAAGTAAATTGGAATTTTAATCCCATGAACGTTTAGGAATTTTTTTTGTAATGATATTCACTATAGCTTAATTTCCTTACTATAATCTGTTTTCAGAGCCTCACACTTTTTACGTTATTTTTACATAAAATATTGTATATTTTTAGTACATTAATAAAGGAGTGTTTTAGGAAACTTTTAATTTTTATTATTTCCTACTTTTTAACGTGAATTTATAATTCATTATAATATAGACATTCCTTTTTTTTACTTTGCATATCTAAGAAGCTGAAATGGCTGCATTTCAACTTTCCATTTAAAAGAAAAGCTTATGAACCTTAAAAGAAAAATGATGGAAATAACTAGAGGTCTTCAATACTAAAGAAAATAAAATGCTATCGATTGAATAAATTGACCACTCAATACATAAAAACAGATTTTTTTTTGGGGGGGGGGGTATATTTTTGTATTTCACATCGATTTTCTTTTTCGGAAGCAAGTTTCAAAGACAAATAAAATGTATGATTTATAGACCATTAATCACTGTCGCGACAAATAGTCGATATTCCATGAAATAAATTATTAAGTATTATAGTAGAAGACATTGAAGGAGTTGAAGAAAACAAAATGCCTCCTCCAAAGTAGAGGAAAATTATTTACCTGCCTGAAAAGCATAGCAAAAAAAAAAAAACACAGATGCGTAACGTGTGATCAATGGTCGGATTTTGCCATTTTAAGGAGGTGAAGCAAGTTTATAATGGCTCTGGAGAGGATGCTATATTTTAATACAAAAGAATAAGAAGTACAGGTGTATTAAGATTAGTATCAGGCGTACAGATGTATTGTGCTTAGCAGAAGATGTACAGGTGTACTGAGCTTAGCATCAGGTGCACTGGCGTACTTAGTATTCCTACTTTAAAGACAGTTCCTATAATATAAGCACCAAACAATGTGAAAGGACGACAGAATATGGAAAAAAATAATAAAAGTTGCAAAACCTCCAAGAAACTATTGCTCATACGAAAACGAAAGAAAAAAATGTACGCGTAAATATTTCTAAATTATTTGCGGAGAAACAACATAAGATTTAGCGAAGAAGATACTGCCTTGTAAACTATGCACAAGCCGTCTCCGAATTCAATTTTAAAGCACAGAGTATTTTTCGAAAAATTTGAGAACATTATGATATTAGACGAATAAAAAAATTCTCATATCTAAATCATCTTCACATAAAAGAATGTGAATCCTTTATCATTTCAGAAATCTTTAGGAGGCACTTTTTATTGTAAAAACAGATTGCAGAACTGCACTTTAAGAAATTCGCTGCTAAAAGCAATTCTTCTCTTTTCCGTAGAAATTATGTTTATATTTAATAATTTTAATTTTTGGTAAAATCATCTACAAATGCCACGGTATTTTATAATCGAAAAGGCAAGTTGAATCATGAGTGATTCTTATGATAAGATTCATGCTTTATGACAAGGCATGGTGAAAATAATTTCAATTAATTTGTTAAATAATGTTAGAAGACATTGTAGGAAGTTTATGGCATAAAAATGTAGCACAATTTATGGATATAAATTGCACGTTTTGTTTCTAATACGGAAAACGGATAAAGAAAGGGCAAGCATAGGGAAGCATCATTCTTGAAATAACCAGCCAGTTAGAGCCTTTCTCTACAGCATACATTTATGCCAGTCGTTTGAAGAAATATTTATATTTATTCATATTATTTTCATAGTGCATTTAATAATTTTTGGAGATTAAAAGTTTTGTTGTGATATTACTTAATTTTTTGTTTTAACATGAAATTCAGACTAAAAATGAACTCTTAAAAATAATATGGTTCTTAATATTTTATTGACCAAATTTGTTCCTGTTTCATAAATACCCAATCTAAAAATATCCGACATCAATGACTCACTTAACCCGTTAAGTCTCGCGGCCGTCATATGGACGTGCATAGAATTATCGCATTTTTAGGCTTATAAACTAAAATTAAATCATTAATTAACTTTATAATTTGACACAAAAATTACGTAGAATCCATAGGCATCTCAAGTATTCTATTTCTATGCCATCTTAGATGAATGAAAACGACAGCCCCTTTCCAAAACAGGAGGGGACATCTTATTAGATAGCAAAAAAAAAAAAATGCTATCCTTAAGGGGTTAATCGAACTTTTCAAAGCTATCTGTTTTCTTCGCTATCACCCTAAATATTTAATTATGCTTTAGCTTTACAAATGCCTATTGTTTGCCGAAATATGATTCCCGAGTATTACAACTTAGACACATATGATGAGCATACTATAAGTGAGAAAAGAAGCAATTTGTATAAAATAGATGATTCTAAAATATCTTTGAATTTTCCCTTTCGATTATAGGCCATAAAAGTGCCAGTGGAGAATGAAATACAATTTTAATTAAATTTTGATTTCATATCAGAGGCGCCATCTGGTAGCGAACTTGTGAAAAAATTGAATACTAGGCTCATGGTATTTCTAATAATGAATTATGAAATACAAATATGTTATAGAATAAAAGATAAAAAATAAAGAAATTAAGGAAGTTTTTAAAAACACGCTTTTATTATTGTACTGAAAAGTAGATAATAATCTTTTGCACTATCGAACCTGTTTATTAATAGCGGCTATTCATACAAAAATGCTCTTGTGATTTCATGATAAAATATGAGTAGGAATGTAATATAAAGAATGAAAATTTTGTTCATGATAAATAATTTCAATGCAATTATTTCACATACTTATAAACTAATAATGGTTTAAAATGTTTTAAAGCAGGACAGATTTTGCACAACAATGAAATGGATACATTGTCTTCTAAAGCAGTGTTTAGATCTGGTTAAAGAACAAAATCTCCACTGAAGGTTTAATTGAGAGATCACTTTCTCGAGTAAAAATTACCTCCGAACTAGATTGTCAATTGATTCCTAGCAAAATTGTTCAGCAAGGATGAGTCAAAGAACACATCATCGAAAACTGATAAACAAGAAAAAAATTCTTTCACGCATTTTATTACACGCTTTTGTTTAATTTGACGTATTTCATGTTTGTAGAGATGGTAATCGAGTTTTACTTACTCCCTGATGTACTGAAGTTCTGAAATTTTGTGATGGTGTAAGTTCTCAGTAACAATACAGCATTTTAATGTTTTCAGAACTTAATCATCAGTTAATGTATTAATTTAAATTGTAATTTCATATGAGTGCCATCTTCTCGTAGTGAATTTGAAAAAAAAAATTGATTTTAAGATTTCATAATATTTACAATAAAAAATAAAGTAAAAAATAATGAAAGTAAAAAAAGTTTTAAAAGCAAACTTTTATTGATCTGCTACAAAATAGAATATTTTTTTTATTATCAAAAATATAGATGCCAAACAAAATCATAAAATTGTACCAATGTGAGAGGGGGATCTTTGAAAGCAATTAGGCTCAGGTAGTCCAATCAACGAAGGAAAAATAGAAAAAGAAAATAGTGTAGTTTTCAAATGTGGCACAGTTGTTGAGGGTAGTGTCCTAAACGACATACTAAAAGTCCCCGCCGGTGGGGGATGTGCGCGAGTTACGGGGGGGGGGTTTAAAGGGCGTATTCAGTTTTTCTCAAATATCTCGAAAACTATGGGCTCTAGCGAAAAACACTCAATTACAAAATTAAACTACATAAAATTTACTACAAACAAAGTCCTACGTTGTTTTGTAGCATCAATAGTTTAGAAGATACAGGGTGATTCAAAAGAGAATATTTCTAAAATTCCTTATTGTAAAGGTAAAATCAATAAAAAGTGCTGAAGCAACAACCCTCTGAAAAACCTCATGCCTATATAATAATTACAAAAGGGTAGTATTGTATGTATCGAGAGTAGTGTTGGTGTCAGAGAGGGGGGGCGGCAAACCTATTCAATGAACAGTCGTGCTCCCTGCCTCCCCTCAGGTTCGTTCCCCTCCACAAGATCCCTTCTACTCAGTCTTTTGGTTCTATTAACACATCAAATCAGTGTATTTAGAAAGTATAATCTAAATCTACATATCTATGCTGAGTTTAACTACGAAAAATATGTGGGGCTATTTTTGTAGTAAATTTAATATAACTTAATTTTGCCCCCCGAACGCCCCCCCCCCACCGGCGGGGACTTTTAGTATATCATTTAGGACAATCTTCCCAACAATTGTGCTAAATTTCAAAACTACACCTTTTTGTAAATTTACAATAAGTTTACTAGACTACGAGTAGGAGACTTGTGAAGGGGAACGAATGTGAGCGGAGGAAGGGAAACCGAATGTTCATCGAATGTGTTTGTCACCCCCTCCCCCGCTCCTACAAATACAATACTACCCTTGTATAATTATTATATAGGCATAAAGTTTTCTGAGGGTTGTTGATTCAGCACTTTTAATTGATTTTACCATTACAATAAGGAATTTTAGAAATATTCACTTTTGAATCCCCCTTTATCTTCTAAACTGTTGATGATAAAAAAAAACGTAGGACTTTTCTTGTAGGAAATTATTTGTAGTTCAATTTTGTAATTGAGTGATTTTCGCTAGAGCCCATGGTTTACGAGAAATTTAAGAAAAACTGAAAACGCCCCATTTGAACCCCCTTGTACCCCCACCGGCGGGGACTTTTAGTATGTCGGTTAGGACATTACCCAAAACAACTGTGCCAAATTTCAAAACTACACCATTTTTTTTCTATTCGTCGATTTTTGGCCTTCGTTGAACTAAGGGTCCTATCATCTTCCGCTTCAACTGAAATTGAATGGTTAGTGGCATAGCAATTGTAGTACGCGTAAATTTAGTTAATCGCAATAATTAATATTTAGGTCATCGTGCTGTTTTTTATCACGTGACTTTAACCTAGTAGGAGGCGCTGAAAACAATACTATAAAGAAATTAGGCCGCAATGAATATCATAAGAAAGGAAATTCATGAAGATTAATTTAAAAGCACAATTAATATTAACATTAATTTAAAATTGCATTACGATGTAATTCAATTTTAACTGCGATTAAACCTCTATTTTGTTTAAAATATTTTGATTAGATTCTCATGATTTTGTGATTATTTTCTGAGGACCATAGGTTTCATTTAAGAAGAAAACCATTTTTCCTTTTTAAAACACTAATAAAAGTGTGTTTTTAAAAACATTATTATTTGTATTATCTACACTATTAAAATTTGACTGCATGTGTGTATGTACGTCCGACTATCTTCTCACGAACCGCTGAACGGAGAAACGCGCGGAAAGTACCAAAAGATGGGAAATAATCCAAGTAATCCATTTCGGCCATTTAAATTCCAAAATTTTAATTAGTAAAAAAGATATTAATTAAAAATAATTTACAACAATACTTTTCATTGTTGCAGCGCAATTCAAACCGTTTTCATTGTTTAAACAAATATTTAATTGCGTGTTTCTGTATCATTGTTGAAAGCAACAACAATGTAATATGGATCCCTCAACACTGCAATGTGGATGGTATTGTGTGCGGGAATTTATTTATTAGGATATCTTTATTTATTTAGGAGAGAATGTTGGACATGTGTCATGTGACCTCACTTCTTCTCTCCGACAGGGAATGACGCATTATTCGAGACAACACGTGCAACCTCGGGTAATAAAATATTTTTCATCAAAATGATGTTCTTAACCTTTTGTGCTGATTAGTAGGCAGAAACTAACAAAAGTGTTTGTTTTGTGAAAATTTTGTGGCGAATGAGCTAGTTTTCGTGTTCATAAATTCTCCACTGCTGCTCGTGAAGAATCAAGTCTAAGAAATTCTACAAGACGCAATTTTATATGAATAAATATCATTTATCTCATTTTCTGCTACTGCAGTTCAGAGAAATGTAGCAACACCGGTTGGTAGCTGGACTACAAGACATAAAATTTTATCGTTAGAACATACTCAAAATTCCTTGCGCAACTTAACTACTTAAAAATATTCAAGGTATTTGCTTTACCTCTGCCTCGAAAATAAATGTCCAGCTGACAAGGTAATTCTACAAAATCACTAAACTACTGAGGATGCGATTTAACTTAAAGATTTTATGGAAATTTGAAATCATTTTTAAAAACTACTAATACTTCTGGATTCAGAATAGTGCAGAATATTCATTCTTTTTCAATTGAATAAAATTACCAATTTCAATTATCAATTGAATAATTAATTGAATTAATTCAATTGAATTGAATTATTAAATTTCAATTGAATAATTAATTAATAAAATTACTCTGCTTTCCTGCTAACAAATTCTGGCGCTTTTTGCACTTCGTAGCATACTGAGTGTCTTTTAATTACACATACGCCCTGTTTTGAAGCAATACTAGGGCTATTTCGAGACGAACCTCGTAATTTTGCACTGCGGTCAGATGACGAGGATGGCACTTGGGCTAGCACCGCTCTTTCCAGGCTTTCGCGCCACAGCAGTGGGAGGGCGTTTGATGCATAATGTGTGATTTAACGCGCAACAGGTCCATGTACACAGTGGATGGTCGGTGGAATCGGGTTTCGGGCCTGGAGCGCTTCAGCCCCGAGACCGTGACCTTGCCACTAGGCTATCGCGACCCCTCGTGGTATTCTAAATGAAACTAAGTATGCACGAGAGCTAAAATTTAACACAGATCTACAAAATTTTATTTATCTAGGTCGTAGAGCTTTTGATTCATAGTGTTTGCATGCACACGAATAGATAGACCGACAAACAATCAAGTTTTTACGAATTTGGTCAAAAATTTGATACAGATATAAAATTCTGATAAATAAAACATATACTAAATTTTATGTATCTAGCTCGATGCATTTTAGCGTTACCTACTCACGTGCACATAAACGGACAGACAGAGTTCTTGTAGATATATTTCATTCAAAATTTGATAGAAATCTACAATTTTGGTATAAAAATCGCATACCAAATTTCATCCATCTAGCTTGTTGCGATTGTAAGTTATCGTGTTCATAGACAGACATAATTCCAAAAAATGGTTTTTTTTTGGACTCAAAGAGGTTCGAACCGGGGATATTTCTGCAACACTTTCTGCTTGTATTCTTCGTATACGAGAAAGTAAACACTGACACAAATACAGTTCTGTAGAATTTAATAACAATTTAAAATTCTTGGATGAACCAAATTTCCAGATGACGTTTACCGATTTTAAAGAGAGTCTCTTACAAAGGAAGTCGCTAATTAAGGGTCTCTAAAAAAACAGAATTAATTCTGAATTCCGAAAACTAACTGTAAAAAAATCATAATTTCACCAGATATTTTGCGTTCTCCGTTTCAAAATTTCTTCAATGAATTATGAATCACCGCTCGGAAATGCTAGATATTTGAAGTCGCAATGAAAGAGGCATACTAGAGAACAATTGCTTATCTCCCCTCCGCTAGAACAACACATGGTTTCAATTAGAATTGCCAACTGGTTAGTGATGAAACTTAATGAGAGAGAAAATCTGTGACATGTATTTAATCGGCACTGTGACAGGATAAATCTGCTTAATAGGAAGACAACTTTCTGCCTACGGAACGAGAGTAGAAAATTGGACGTATAAATAAATTGACTTAGTCTGAGAAGCATTGTTTATTCCAATGAAGTATTTAGATATCAATTCAATTAGAAACTTAACAAATATTACTATTGGAAAAGTTCTAACTATCCCTATGTATATACAAATACATATATAACATGAGCGCACATACAGTCGTTCTGTTTTAATCAGTGGCGTCTCGTGCATTGTAACTTGGGGTACCATAACTTATAAAACTGCACTGCACTGTAATGTATTTCAGTATAACTTAAATTTTGTCTTTTTAATTAATTTTGAATAATTTAATGATGTTTTTACGATATTTTTGACGTCCTTATTTTTCCTTAAAAATATTTTCTACTTTTTAGCACACCAATAAAAGCGCGATTTTTAAAAAAAATTATATTTTTATTTCTTTTCATAGCTAAAAGTAAATTTATTTCTGTCATGGAGAAAAGTTTAAATGATTTTTAGAGAGTTATGTTTCTTGCTTGCAATCAATGTTATATCAATTGTCATTTACGCCTCTTCCTTCTTCGAAAATATACTTTAGTATAATACAAATATGAAAGCATTCGAGGCGATATAAAACACCTTATGCATAATGAAATATATTGAATAGAGCACAAGAAAAAAATTTTAAAGGAGTCTTAAAAATCCGAATTTTATTGAGTTTTTTTTAATAAAATCTTTATCTAAGAAGCTTTCCAGGAATCTTGTAATGGTAGCAAATAAGATGATCAAACCAACCTGTCGAATGATCTTACCGAATCTACAAACAAGAGAAAATCGCAAGTCATCGTAGGCTGTAAAATATCATCTCCTAAGTACTTAGCTTGTTTCTAGGTAATCCAGAAGATTACTGATTTTGTAGTCATCAACATTAAAAATTGCTCCGTGTAAAGAAATATTCAGTATACAGGGTGATCATAAATTATGGAGAAGATTCTAAAGCGCAATAAAATAAAAACACAAAAATGTAGCAACCGTTATTTTGTTTCAAATAAGAGAGTAGTCCTAACAGTCTTAACTTCCTCGTATTTTTAGTGTGGAAAGAGAAAAGTAACGCTGTTATCGAAAAATTTGACTTCGAGGATTTGGCGAACCTCCACGTTAGAACTTGAGTCCAAAAAACACTTTTGGGAATTTTGTCTGGCTGTGAACACAATAACTCAAAAATACAATAAGTTAAAGGGATGAAATTTGGTACGTATACTTTGTACCACAATTGTGGATTTCTGTCAAATTTGGAACGAAATTTGTGTACTAGCTGTCTGTCTTTTCGTCCGAATGCATGCGAACACGGTGATTTAAAAACCCAACAGGCTACAAGGATGAAATTTGGCATATTGTTTTATTATTAGAAATGTAGACCTGTATCAAATTTTTAGCCAAATTCCGTCAGCGGTTTGTTGTTTTCGTTGACTGTTTGTTGGTCTGTATATTTCAGTGTTCCTGAACGTGATAACTCAAAACCACAAGTTATATAAATGAAATTTGGTATGTGTTCTTGAGACAAAAATTGTAGATCTGTATAATATTGTGGACGCAATTGGTCTTAAGGAAACGGTACTAAATGCATATTCGATTTTCTTTACTATGCCACGAAACTTTACACAAAACGCCTCAGGTTGGGTAAGTAGATGGGAAAGGCAAGGGGAGAACATTCCAGATAGTTTTAACAGTAAAATTAACAGCTTTGGGTTTCCAACGTCCGAGTCTATCTGCAAGAAAAAATTCCAGAAACATGGATTGCTCGAGAAGAACTGATTACTTGTATGATCCTCTAGCAATATCCTCTTAGAATTTTCTTTTTCTTGAGGGGAAATGTTAAAAACCGTGTGTATGAAACGCAATTTCCCGATTTTATTGACCCAAAGTAAAGATTCACAGAGGTAAATGTTGATAAAATAGTTGAAATGCTCCGCAAAACTTGGCATTAGATTGAATACCCACTGGATATTTTACGAGTGGCCGTTGGAGCTCATTTCGAAATGTTCTTAAAAGAAACTGCTTGAAATGTATTTGTATAAAAAACATTAAACAAGTAAGTATTTTACTTTCTTTTTTTCTGTTCAATCCTGAAATATACTCAATAATTTATGAACGCGTTGTATAATGTCGAAGAATGAGGGTAAATAATCTTATGTTATTGTCCTTTTCAGGGAGTATCTTACCAATAAATAAATAATGATGCATGAATGAAATTACTTGCTTATTGAATATATCAATATCTAGCGCAAATAACTGAATTCAACGGAAGTATAAGCAAGATTCTGACTGCAGATGATGGATGGTAACATGCAATTGCTCCAGAACAAAACCATTCATAACCCAGAACGTCTTGCTTTATGTGCATCTCAAAAGCTCTTGGGTTATAGAATGTGTGTATTGTATTGTAAAACCATGAGAAGCTGACAATTTGAAGTAATCGATTTACATTGAACTCTTTCTCTTCTAGCAGTGACTCAGCTGGCTATGAAGAATTTTACCAGTAGGGGGCCGTTCAAATATTACGTAAGCAACCAAGGGGGGGGAGGGGGTTTGCGATTTGCTTATTTTTGCTGACAAGGGGGGGAGGGGGAGTATGAGTGATGCTTACGTAAGACATTGAAATCACTTTATTTCCGAAAATCTCTTATAACTTGCACAAATAATTTAATTTAAAAAATTAAATTTGAAAAAAAAAAGTTAAATTTGGCAAAAGAAAAATAAACTTGATTTTTGTAAGCTTAAACTTGAAATTGTAAGGAAATTAAACTTACATTTTTTTTTTTCATTTTAAGCCTAGTTAGAGTTTTTATTTGAATTAAGTCCTAAAATTTTTAAAATTAGATTATTACTGTTATACGTTTTGTAAAAAAAAAGAACGGGGGTGGGTTGCAGTTTGCTTACGTAATTATAAGAGGGGGGTTTGCGCTTTGCTTATTTTTGCTGACAAGGGGGGAGGGGGGGATCAAAAAATACCAAAAAAAACACGCTTACGTAATATTTGAACGGCCCCTAGGTTTGAAAATCTGAAAAACTTATCGTAAGTTAATATCGTAACTTTTAGACTTCAATATTTATCACTGAAATGCCTTCTTGCATTCTCGTAAATATCATAAATATCTGTATTCTCTAATATTGCTAAAACGATCTTACAACTGAACTCAACAGTGATGAAGTCGCAAAATAAGCAGTTCCGGATAGCTCTAAAAGCAGCGCCGGAACGTTCTAATCTGGGAGATAAAAACCGCGCTATTTTAAGGACGTTTCCACAATTTTTCTTATTTATTTCTTTGGGAAAAAAAGCAGTGCCGGAACGCCGTTCCGGTGCGTTCCGCCTCCTTTATACTCCTGGAACTCAACGGCAAAGTATAAGTGAGACTCTGACGGGAGATGATGGATGATAACATGTAATTGCTCCAGAACAAAACATTCACCACTCCGAATATCCCAGAACGTTTTCATTTGTGTGTATCTTAAAAGCTCGAGGCTTATCAAATGTGTGTATTGTCAAACCACGAGGAGCTGTCAACCTAAAGTAAATGATTTACGGTGAAAATATTGTCTTTTTCTGACAGTGACTCAGCAAGTTTTGAAGACCTTCACCGATAGGTTTGGAAATCTGAAAAACTCGTCGTAATTCAATTACGAAACATTTAGACTTGAATACTCATATGTATCACTGAAATATCATTTTTCATTCTTATAAATGTCATAAATATACGTGTTCATATGTATACATGTAAAATACGTACTCATATGTATCACTGAAATATCATTTTTCATTCTTATAAATGTCATAAATATACGTGTTCAATTATCCAATAAAAAATATTGGTAAAACTTCACACAAATGAGCTCTGAGTTCTTTAACTTTTTTTATTCGGCAGATGCTTCCACGGGTTATACGGTATTCATTTTATGCACGTGAAAATTTAATGCTTAGAGATACGGCACAAAAGAATTTTTGTAAAAATGAAAGATTCTAAACCCACGAAGTTTTTTTAAATCATTTATGGTAAAAAATATCACCCCAAAATGCTCTAAAATATTGCTACGATATCTTCATGATATTCTGCAGCATTCAAAATATCAACATCATGGAGATATCGTGCAATATCTTGTGTTAATAAGGACGCTTTTAGATATTTGAAATGGAAAAAAAGCTATGAATTTAAAATTGTGTTTTGCTGTCACATTAACTGATCAGCAGAGGTTCTTTAAGTTCAATTTTAATAATAATTTCGCATAAAAGTATCTCAAGTAATTCAAGTAATTTCTTTTCTAAAGTAGCTGCATTTTGAAATAAAAATTTCACGTCTTTCACAGAATTAAATCTTTAATAACAAATACAGTTGATAAACTGAAAGCCCAGTTGGTGCCATGTAATTTTCATTCAACAGAAAACAGACGCTTTCTGTTGAATGAAAATTACATGCCACAAATTGGACCATTTGAAAAAAGGAATGGAAGACATGAAAACCGTAGATATCTTATACCTCTTTTTTTATATTTTCCCAGTGTTTGTTTTAGAGTAAAGCAAGTAAAAACATCTGCTATGCAAAGAAATATTAACATCTGGAGATAAAAATATTTAACGTCTCGACAGCTTTCAAAATGGTAAAAACATAAATGTTATCAGTTTCTTTTTCAAAAATATATATATAATAAAACAAATCTTGGAGAACTTTACAAAACAGTTCTGAAAATGAATAAATTGCTCCTTATTTATCCTTGTCGGTAAAGCAGTGTGACCACATTTTATGCCTTCTACTAAACAATTCAAAGAAGCAGAAAAACTTAGGAAAAAACATTTTTAACGACGCATCTCTCATAAAAAAAACACGTTATTTTGCATTTACAAGAAAGTTCAGATATTTTAAATATGCTACGAAATGTACAATTCGGTAATAGAATTGGCAGGATTCATAATTATTAAAATTTTTAGATGAAACTCTTCTAGGATAAATGCTATAGCAAATATCATTAGAAAAAGAAGAGCTGAATGCAATCAGTACTGAAGATTGTCGTTTTTACTATCCAAAGATAATTTTTGCCGAATATATTGATTGTTTTCAAAGTTGCGGCTAGGCCGCGAATGTGTTGCTGATCTCAAAATGAACCAGTGGAAGTATTCTCCCTTCGACTTTCTCGTATACTAGCACAATATGCCGAGTTTTGTGCTTCGTAGCGTAGTTAAGAAAAGTGAGTATGCATTTTAGACATCTTTTTTTTCCACCGAATGGGCCCAAAATTTCACTCAGATTTACATTTTTAGTGAAAAGATCACATACCGAGCTTCCTTCATTTAAGTCATTGCAATTTGGAGTTATTTTATTCACATACAACCGAATATGCAGACTGACAGACAATCACCCAGTTGACTGTTTCGGTCAAAATTTGATAAAGATCTACTTTTCTAATGATAAAAACATATGTAAATTTCATCTAACTGCCTCTTTGTGTTTTTAAGTTATCGTTTTTATATCCACACGGACGAACACATAGATTTACCCCAAAACGGATTTCGTCCAAAATTTGAAGGAAACATACAATTTTGGAGTAAAGACCACATAGCAAATTTCTTCGATCTAACTAGTTGCGTTTTTGCGTTATCGTCTTCACACACAGACAGATAAATATAATTCCAAAAATGTTGTTTTCGAACTCTGGGAGTTTTAAAATATGGTGATTCATCAAAATTGCGAGGAGGAATTTTTTGATTCTAACAGTTATCTTTCTTTGTATTACGGAAAAGTTAAAAAGTGTCATTTTTTATATCTGGTATAATATGTGTGAGGAAAAGTTTCCATTACGTTTTGCAACACAAGGCTTTCTATGTTTGAACATCACCTTTCGACTTACCGTTTTCTGAAACAATAAATATCCCATTGAAAACAATCAACCAATTAGAGACTACTCTGTCATTCATGACTTGCTAAAAATCGAAACACTCGTTTCGATATATCTTTGTGTGCCTAATGGGGATGAATTCCTTAATTTTAAGGACATACTGTCTCGTGTGATTTAAATATATTTCTTTCTAACTTATAACCTATTGTTATTTATAGCATTTTAACAATCAGTCCTTTTTTCAAAATAAAATAAAGCAAACAAAGGAGTAAATGACGATTTTCAGATGCTTGGTAATGGTATTTGCCTCTAGTTGTTAAGATTCATTCACACGTATATCAACAGTGTGTGAGTTTCATTTCGTTCTCCATGCCATTCATAAATGTTGAAAAGTTCTTTGATTTACATCCTGGAACAAACGTCACTGGAAGATCAAGGTTAAATCAACAATCATATTGATTTCATTTTGAAATGCATCGAAATCATTCCTCAATTACTGGAAGCGATGAAAAATATGACAGGAAAGTGATAATAAGCATATTCCGAATTACAACTAATGAACCTAACTTTCGTGTAATGAACCCTTTGCTTTTCTTAGAAATTGCGTGTAAGAATAATAAAAAAATGTCTTTCTCGAAGCAATGTAAAAGATTTTCTGTGAAACAAGAGTAGAAAGACCTCAGCGTAATTTAAATGCAAAGAGGAAGAACATTATACTGGGCGCTCTCTCTCTCAGTACAAAAAATTAATCACTTTCCCTTTCAAGACAAAGGGATGATTTTGATAGAAATGAGTGCATACATCACAATAAATGACAACGTAAATTTTTGGACTAAGTGCTTAGTAGAAACGCGAAGAAAAGACTTTGTAAAATACAACATCAAAGCAATTGCACGTAAGTAAAGGATACATACGTGAAAAATTTATAGCGGAGAAACTAAAAAGAATGGGGATTAAATACAACGCGCAATTCTATATTTCTAGAAATTGCATTATCAGTTGTTTTCCCCAGGAGCTCATCGCAATAAGCCACATTGTTTTATTCTCTAAAAGTCGTTCGTAACTAAGCTACAAGATTAGCATTTTTGAATAATTATCCAAATATATAATTAAACATACATAAAACTAAAGTGACCGATGTCCCGGATTAGATCGTTTCAGATTCTTTGCTCGAATTGAAAAAAAGAGTACCGGATAAATAACTAATAAGCAGCATTTTTGAAAAGTTAACAAAACATATAATTAAACATACATGAAACTAAAATGACCAGACGTCCCGGATTAACCCGGACAATACCAAATTTTAGATTATTTGTCCCGAACTGAAAAAAGGAATACCCGATAAATAAATAATAAGCAGCATTTTATAAAGTTATATAATCATACAATTAAGAATACACGAGACTAAAGTGATCAGATATCCCGGATTAAGCAGGACAGTACAAAATTTTAGATTCTTTGCCCTGAGTAAAAAAGAGTACCGGATTTGTCCTGATTTTAAATAAAATGCCCCAAGCTCTCCCATTTTAAAATTATAATTAATAGTTCAAGACAAAATTTATGTGAAAAAAAGTATTAGTTTGAATTAATTTTCAAAATTAGCTTCTGAATAATTCTACTTCCCAATTTTTACGATACATAAAATATAGTCACCTTGATTTATTGAATAATTCCAGTTTCGTGTCGTAATTTTCTTGGAAAATAGTAAATAATTTAATTGCCATCAAAGGGTTCAGCATCCCTTCATTCGAAACTTCTCTTGCAATTGTTCTTAAACAGAAAGAATCGGAATTTTATGTCATGTTAATTTAAGAGACAGCTCTAAACTAAGGACCTTGAGTGAGAACAAATAAAGATTATGCATTCGTCGAAGTACTAAATGTTCTGTATAGAGAAATTCTCAGTTTTAATATTCCAGTCGAATTGTCATCAAGTATCAAAATGTGAGAAAATACACAACAGCATTTTTATTGCTTTAAGTTGTTGGGTTGGTCATCCAAAACATCCAAAGAATCAAACGGGGGGGGAGGCAGAGAGAAAGCTGAAACGTGTTTAAATAAAAGGTTATTCACTCGACAAGAAAAATATAATTAAGATAGTTATAGGTATTGAAAAAACCTGTAAAATGAGCCATCGAACGTTAAGATAGCTGAATTAGGTGAGAAGAAAATTTAAAAAAGTAAATTTTGTAAAATTATTATTTATTTTAAATTTCAGAAAAAATTTTGCAATTGCACTACAGTAATTAAATACAGGAGGAAATATCTGTCAAAAATTTCAGATACTATATGCGTTTATTTTTATTTTTTTTGGAAAAATTCACTTTTGTAGGAAAAAAGGGGTTGTCGAAAAATGCCTTCTAAGTTCTTGTTCTACAATTTAAAATGGTTTTTATATGGTCGTCATTCAGAAAAAAATGGTGAAAATGAAATTTGAAGTTAACACTTTATCTCAATTATGCTGGCTCATTCTGTATGTCCGCGCGGAAAATTCATTCAGGCATAATAATGGATACAAAATAATTTCAAATATAATTTTCGCCACCTTTTCCTGATTAACGACCATATAGAAACTGTTTGAAATTGTAGAACAACACTTTTAAAATAGGATTTTTTTTCCCTTCGCATCGCGAGCTTTGAGAGATAGAAAATAACTTACAGCCATTTTTTCACAAAGTTGAATTTTTCAAACAATAATGCAGATATCGATCTGAAATTTTTACCAGATATTCCCTCCTGTATAACGTACTTTTGTTGAATAGTTTCACTCTTATTAAAAATGTAAAGTTTACAATATTTAATTATTATGAACTGTAACGTTTTTCAAAATTCACGTTTCTTTTTAGTTTACTACTGACATAATTAAGCTTTTTAACGTTTGACGGCTCATCTTAAAAGTTTTTTTAATACTTACGGCATTTTAATTTTAATTTTTCCCAACAGATTAATAGTTTGTTACTTAATTTGATTATAGCTTTTATAGATTATAGTAGCTTGTTTTGGATAGCCAACCCAGCAACTTAAAGCAATATGCTGTTATATATTTTTTCCATAACAAAGTTGAATTCGATTCGAATACATAGCAAGTTTTTATTTTTTGAAGCAATTTTTCTTTTAAAGTAACAAGATATAAAACATTCCCTCTCAGGGAATGTTTTATATCTTGTTACTTATAATATTTCTAACCCTCTGACTGTGAAAATTTTTTAAATCCCAATTTAGATGTAACGTTTGCAAACGCGTTCAAATGCCGTTGAGCCAAACGAGTTGTTATTTATACACTGTAAAAAATATCCGTTTTTTTTCCCGGACTTTTTCCGTATATTTGACGGTTTAAAGCTGTTTTGTTAACAAAACGGTTTTTCACCGTTTTCCGCTCCAGCCATAAACGGTTTAAAACCGTCAGTTCAAATTCTATTTTTCGTCGTACGGTATTGCTTTCCGTACGATATCTTTCCCTTTTCTTAAATGTAATTTTATTGCATTCATTTCATGTTTTTAATAGGGTTCCATCTCCGCTGTTGTTTACACATGTTGTAGTAACCTTTTGTCACTCATGAAAGCTAACCTTAAAACACGTGTTCTGACAATAGTTGATTTTTACCACTAGGTGGCGCCACTAGAGCTATAGTGACTTTAAAACTCAAATAGATTATTTTTACTTCATTTTATGAAGTCTCCGGTGGTCTAGTGGTTAGAGCGACTGCCTTTTATTTCTAAGAACGCGGTTTCGATCCCCGGCTCAGAGGAGTTAGAAGTTTTGTCACCATCTTGCATCGAAATCGTCCAAGTAAGTTCAATTAAAAATTATATTAATTAAACTAACTAATTGAAATTAATAATTAAGCCTTGATTAATTAATATTCCTAATTGATAATACACGTCAGCACATTTCAACTCAGCTCAGTCGATGACTTAATTTTTACGGAGAAAACTTGATTTCATACGGTAAAAAACCGTTGTGACTACGGATTTACTTCCTAACTTTTACGGGAAAAACTTGTTCCTGTATGGTAAAAAACCGTTGTGCCTACGGATTTACTTCGTAACTTTTACGGTTTTGCACAACCAACCCAGCTGCCAGTTTAAAACCGTAAATTTTACGGGATTTTTTTTACAGTGTATGCAAAGCTTTATTAGTGTAATGTGATCCAACGCTATAAAAGTACAAAGTAAATACATTAGGGATGGTAAGAACCTTCCGGTTTAAACCGAAAACCGGATTTTTTTGTTTCGGTTAACCGGCTTTTTCTGTTATTTTTTTGTCCCATGTATATCCGGTTCTTTATTATAAATCCAATAACCGGCAAAATCAGCTATCAAAAGATAGGCTCAGTTTAGGATCAAGTTATGAAGTTTTGAATTTCATCATCTTAGGCCAATCAACGGCCACCGCTCCCTCGAGGCGGACACTGAAATGGTCTTAAATAGTCATGGTCAAACTTTCATAACTGGATTAGTTTTGGTCGCAGAAGAGTGGAACATTTTGTTTAAACTTTTAGTGTGCCAAAAATCTATATTAGATTTAATCAGAAATTGCAGTGACGCTCACGTGGTTTGGTTTGGCTACGTGCCAAGGAGATTCAGACGGTATGTTTACGTCTACAAGTTATCATATACAGGGGATAAATGGACAGTATTTCTATTTGACTATTTATTTTATTTATTTTTTATAGCCGAGTTTAGCAGCTTCCTTTCTTTTTTATTTTATTTGGATTCATCGGAATGAATTATGACATGTCCTTCTTTTTCTTTCTTTTCATTTAATTCACGCACGCAGAACCATTTAGAATAGTTCAGTTTTTGTTAACAGATTTCTTTCTTTTTCGTACTTAATTTTGGAAATGAATATTTATATATTTTATATTTAATATTTTTTCCTTAACCATTCTTACACTGAAAGGCTCCTTTTATTTAAAGATTTGCATTCATCAATTCATAATTTTTTTTCATTTTGCATTTCTGTTAGTGGATTTTCCATTATTTTTACTCGGTCAAAACGATTTTTTTTTATTTCTTAAGCGCTCTGGCAATATGCATGAGATTTTCTTCAATAACTTTCGTTAGAATATCTGTGACAATCAGTTCTGAGATATTCTTGGGAAGCGAAAAGCCTGCATATGATTAATAGGACAGGGGGAATGTATAAAAATTTAGATATAGTTATTTTTATTATTATACATATAGACGCAAACAACACAAAATGACGATTATTTACGTTTGTACTCGCTAATTTCTTTATTTGTCGACAATACTTAAAATTTTGTCTACAATACTTACATATTGTATTAATTACACATTTATTATTATTACTTATTGCATTAATTACTTATTTATAATCATGACATATTACACTAATTACTTATTTATAATCATGACTTATTACACTAATTACTTATTTATTGATATTACTTATTGTATTAATATTAACTTGTTATATATTATTATTAACAAAAAAATTGTATAGAAACATTTTTTTAAAACCAAAAACCGGTTATTCTGAGCGGTTTTAACCGCCAGGTTAAACCGGAGGTGAAAAAAAACCGGTATAACTGAAAACCGGTTGCTTTTGCAATAACCGCCATCCCTAAAATACATTAGCTTGTGAAAATCGCAGGATGCAGCAGAAAATAAACTTACTTCCAGCCCACGGAAATCGTGGGATACGAGTAAGGTATCGAAACCAAATGATTTATGCATTTTTAAATTCTCATTTCTCAATATATAATGTGGTGCACAGCAGCTAAATTCACACTTGTTTTCATTCCATGACCCCGCGGTCCAGTGTGTGCAATCTCAATTGGAGCTACCCCCGCCCTGCCTTATCGTCCCGGTCTAGTGAAGAACCATCGCTGCAACAGCTTGGATACTGAGGTCAGAGTCCTAATAGCCATCACACTTCACTCCCGTCCCTCCCGAAGGAGGCACGTAACGTCATCGGTGAGAGGTAACTCAACCCATACTATTACTAACCATAAAGTGTGTGAAAGTGTTAGAGATGATTTGGCTGTTTATTTCGATGAAGTTAAGCTGCTAACATAAATCGAGCAAGCAGCCGATAATTAATATGAAGTCAATTTACGTGACGCCATAGAAACAACACCAAGTAATCTGAGTCAGACTTCTCTGTTTCTTATAATTACATATATAAATTTAATTTCTCGGTTTCTTTTCTGACAGTAGGAGCTTTAGCAAACAAATTTTTCCTTTAGCAAACAAAATCCTTTTTTTTCAATAGATGAAAACATGAAATGCAAATGAATAATATAATTTTAAAAAAACCCTAATATTTGAAGACAAGAAATTGTTTACAAAATCTATTTTCCTCACTAATTAAAATGCATGAGCATTGAAACAAGATTTTTAAATAATATTTGGCAGTTAGCGATTTTTATTTGATTTGTTTCATGCTTGCAAGGATGGAATTCTGTAATTTATTTTCCACTCACTTCCTGATGTGCCAGAGCTTTGAAATTCTGTACAGTCGTGTGCTCTCGATGACAATACAATATTTTATTATCTTCGAGCCTAATTATCAATTAATCGTTTAATTTTGTCTACTTTTGATTCAATATGAGAGACATCATTTGGTAGAGAATTCGAGAAAAACTGATAACTAGATTTCATAATAATCATGAGATGAATTATAATATATATTAAAGAATGAAAAGTAGAAAATAATAATAATAAAAATATATTTAAAAGAATGATAGTGTGCGAAATTGTTGAAAATAATATTTTTTATCAAAAATTTGGAAGTCAAAGCAAAGATCGTAAAAGGATGAGGCTCTAAAAGCAATACGATAAGGAAATTAAGCCTCAATGAATAACAAAAGAAAGAAATTTCTTAAACCTGCATTAAAAATAAAAAATAAATTAAGAGTATAATTAAGATTCCAATTTATTGATATCGAAAAATTTATGAAATTTTCTTTTTATTTATACTCATAATAATCAAGCTTATACTCATGACAATAAAATAAAGCAACAATGACAAAACAGACAAGCAACAAGAGAAATAATAAGGCAGCTAATGTAAAAAGAATACCGATTGGATATTCCGACATTAAACAACGCCGTTTAGAATAAATCAATAGTAAAAGATTATGCATATTGTTTCTCAACGTCACTTTATTTATTTGTATAAATTAAGTGCAGCAGCTGGACTTAGAGCAAATACTTCTTAAATGAATAACAAATGAATGGTTCGTGAGTTTCTACTTCTTAAATAATTGGCACAATGGCTTCTGAGTTAAAGATAGCATACAGATTCTTGACTTGCGTCAGTCATTTACAGGAATATCTTTATCGTTTTCTTTCAAAAAACCTTGAGTTTTTGTATAAAAATTTTCTCTTTTGATAATCATTTTTTGTTTCATCATCATCATTCATTCTAAATCAATGTTCACCGCTACCTGAAATGTCAAGCAAATTAATAAAACGGACGAAAACAAATTTCGGATATTTGGCATTTTGGTTATAAAATTGTAATTTCCATGTGATAAATACTTTCTCGGCTCTTTGCTATTTACTTTTAAAGCTAATTTCGATATAATTTCTTTTTCCATCACTTTATAGTAAACATACTGTCTGCGAGAATGTCAAGAAAAAAAAAATGTTGCCGAGTTTTGGATTTTACTGGATCTGATATTTTTCCCCACTGTCGTATAGCCGTTCTACATGGAATTTTATCTAGATTTTTTTTAAATGGCACTTGCTAATTCTCTGTTTCCCTTTTCAGATTTAGCTTGCCGTAGGGTCGATGCGGTTTTCTTTGTAAAGTCAGATAATAATTTCGAAGGCAAAAAAACACCACCACCCAACTTAATACAATAATGATCGGAAATGAAACATGGACAATCGCGCCTTCTTTTATTAATGAGGGCTGGAAATTTATTAGTGGTAACATATAATTACAGCTGATATAACATTGGGACTAGCTTGAGACGTTTATAGTCCTTCGATGTACAAAAAACCCAGTACTGATTTTTTTGCTCGTAGGGTCTTGGATTTTCTCTACATGGATTTAAGTCTGTGATACTACTTCGTGGAATTCGCTACCGAACTGTTCCAGACATTCTTAAAGCGATAAACCGCTCCATCCGAACCTTAACAAAAATGGTACTGATTCAGGTATTCTGCGACTTTCACATCGCTGAAAACAAGTTGCTCGCAACGCTGTTGACTACATCGAAGGACTGTACGGTATCGGCTATAATTGTACGACAGCCATTATTAAATTTCCAACCGATGCATGCATTCTGCCAAAGACAGGAACACTATACAGTCGGACCTCTATTTAACGAACCTCTATTTTGCGAACTTTTCTTTGGAACCAAGAACATTTTGCGAATTTCTTCGTAAAATAACCTCCAAATAGCGAAGTGCATTCTCTATTTAACGAACTTTTTCTTGTGATCCAATATTTTTTTTCTCCCTATTTCTCAAAATATTTCTAAACATTTCAAACTTATTCTTTCTTTTAACACATTTTATGGTGATCAATGACCTTGAACTGGTTTTACCAATCACCTAACTCACCGAGAGCAGTAAAATCTCTGTCATTCTTTGCATTTCATCCAGGAAGTGCAACCTTTTTTCCGCCCCCCCCCGCACACTGTCCACTTCACTAGAAAAATTTTCAATACTCCCCATTCCACCCTCAATGGAGCTGTCCCACGTCCTTGAACTAGTCTCCCGTTTTCTAGATTTTTGATCAGAGTCGTGCTAGTAATTTCGGTTCTTGTAGCTGGAAAATGTCAAAGCGGAAGTGCTCGAGCATCAAAGAAAAAATGTAATTCTTCATGAAGTACATAAAGGCGTGAAGAAAAAGGATATTGCTTTAAAATTTGGTATTCCTCCAAAACAGCTTATCAACCATAATAAAAAATCGTGATAAGATACAAAATTATGATTCAGCGAATTCTGGTTCAAAACGTTTAAAAACATGTGTCTATGAAGATGTGAATGAGGTAGTTTTGAAGTGGATACACACAATGCGAGATAAAAATGTTCCGATCTCTGGGCCTTTCATAATTGAGAAAGCTATTCAATTTGCGAACGCATTGGGATACAACGAATTTCGAGGAAGCAGTAGATGGCTTGAAAAATTTAAGAGAAAACACGGAATTATGGCAAAAGTAATATTTGGTGAAAGTAAAGACGTTAATGATAATGATAGCGAAAATTGGATAACGGAGACACTGAGTAAAATTTTAAAAGACTATAAGCCAGATAACATCTTCAATGCAGATGAAACTGCTTTAGTTCTCCAATGTTTGCTTCAAAAGACATTAACATTTAAAAAAGAAAAATGCTTTGGAGGAAAACAAAGCAAAGCTAGATTAACTGTCATGTTAGGTGCAAATATGACTGAACATCAGAAATTGAAACCATTAGCTATCGGAAGAAGCAAACATCTAAGATGTTTCAAAGGCGTAAAATCTTTGGAGGTTGATTATGACTTTAACAAAAAATCTTGGATGACGTCAGAAATTTGAGAAAAATGGGTTCAATAGTTCGACAAACGTATGATTGCAGAGTATCGCAAAATTGCTCTCGTTTTTGACAATTGTTCCGCTCATCCGAAGGAAATCAACCCAAAACTGAAAAATATTACAGTTTTTTACTTGCCACCAAACACTACATCAAAATTGCAGCCAATGGATCAAGGGGTGATAAAAAAATTTCAAAATACACTATTGCAAGAGAATAGTGCGAAAAGTTATCACTGCGCTTGAGAACAATCAATTCATGCCAAAGATCTACTTACGGGAAAGCATATCAGAAATTTCCAAAGTATGGAACTATGATGTCACAGATCGTACTATTCGCAATAGTTTTGCCAAAGCTGGATTCTTTGGCGGCAATGAGAATTCGGCAAGTACGGAGGACGAAGACGATATTCCCTTAGAGCAACTTAAAAAAATGTGGATACAGCTATGGGAAAAAGAAAAAATTAACGGTGATGTGCTGATTGATGATTTTCTTTCACTTGATTCTGCAGCTGAAACCTTGGAAACACTAACTGAATTAGATATTTTGGACAGTGTGAAAAATAAAACAATACAGAAATGAATTGCGATGAAGACGAAGATGGAAATAATCTGATCATGATGCAGAAATCAACAAACCTTCGTATGATGAAATGGTAAAATCATTTGAAACAATCCGACGCGGAGTACAGTTTGAAGAAAATAAGCCGGAAGGGGTTTTTGGTGGATTGCAAAGATGCGAGACGTATAATGAGAGAATGCAGTTTTTCAAACAACAAACTCAGACAAAATTAACAGACTTTATCAGTAATTAAATTTAAGGACGCATCTCGTAATGTATGCTTAAAATTACTTGTTATAATAAATGCAATAATTTCATTAAATTTCATTAATTTCAATATAAAATTATTTTTTTTAAATTGAAAATACAGTATATTCATGGACAATGTTTTGTTTTATCCTTGTTTTCCTTTTAGATTTCTTTTTGATGGGTAAGATATATAAAAAAATAGGTATTTATTTACAAAATAAAGGTGGGATTAATTACTTTTTTTAATAATATTTAGTGCTTATGAATTTAAAATTTGTTTTGTGTAGTTTAAAGTATTTTAAAAGGTGAATCTTTATTTAACGAATTTTCCATATAACGAACTTTTTTTCGGGATTTAGAGACTTCGTTAAATAGTGATCCGACTGTATATCCATTAGTCTTCAAATATTGAGCAATTTAGCTTTTTCCCCCCAAATTTCTCTCTTTTTCCCTTGATTTCTCATTTCCCCCTTGAACTAGCTGTTTATCAAAGAATAATACTACTAAATATAGTACTCCTTTCAGAAAAATTCATCAACATTTAATTCATTTATTGAGTTGACTAATCTCTGACTCGTTGTCAAAATTTAAAGGTCTAATATACATTACTTCAGATTTTATCAGGCAGCGGTGGCCTAGTGATAAGGTCTCGACTTTCGGGTCTGAGGGTGCCAGATTCGAAACCCGATTCCTTTATGGATCCGCCGTGTTTGTAGGCCTGTTGCACGTCAACTCATACGTAGGAGGCTAAACGTGTTCCCTCTGGTATGGTGCGGAACCTTGGAGAGGCGGGGTGCCAGTTCAGATGTCATCTGAAGTTCAAAATGGCGAGGTCCATCCCAAAATAACCGTCGCGTTGCTTCAAAACGGAATTTCAGATTATACTTATAGAAGGCTGGAATTCCATTGGTTATTTGAACGCACTAGGCTTTTATTCGCTGTTCCGTTGCGCAGTTACATAAGCTTGTTAAGGTTAGCTATTTTGTAAAGGAAAAAAATTGTGCTAAGCACGAAGGTTCTGAAAACATTATTATTATATTAAGTGAAATTAGAACATCGGCATATCATGAAATACCTTGTTTAAAAATTGTCAGGACGCCGTCAAGTAATTACCGAAACTAGATAAAATCCCAAAACTTTGTTGTTCTGGCATGTGTTGTAATTATTATACTTGGATTCGAATTGTGATATTTTGATTACTTGTTTTACTCTACCTTAAACTTGTTTCCTACCAAATAATGCTTATGGTGTGAACAAATTTCCTAGTTTGCTGTATCAAAATAGGTTGCCGTAATGGCATCAGGCACGGGGGCATGGGGCGAATATTCTATATCAAAATAGGGCGTTAATCTAACAGAACTAGATGGAAGAAAATAAATTTGGTTTATTGTGTTTTGCTAATCGTTTTTTATTTAGTTTTAAATCAGGTACATAAAAAAAGATTCAAAACAGGAATCATATTTAATTCAAACTGTACACAAAATAAACAGTTGCGCACAATTTTACAACAGAAGTGTTGAAATTCGTCCTCTATTTATTCGCCTTAATTGTAATTAAAGTGAATTTTTTAAAAGAAGAAAATATTTTCTTGAATCTATATATTATACAAAAAAAATCAACGTGAAAAGGTGCACAGGACCATTTTATATAAATCTGTCAAACACGCAGAAGGTTCTTATACAAGGATTTACCTGGATTTAAGCGTATGACTAATTTATCAAAATCTGCTCCATTTTTTGCTCTTTTGGAGAAAAGAAATGAACAGAGATTATAAATTCCAGCGATTTACACTTATCTTTATAGTATTTTATTATTTGATAAAAAATTTCGGGATTTTTATTATTTGATAAACATTTTCAAGATAAGAAAAAAAGGAAGAAATTTCCCAATAAAGTGTGGACATTAAGCTAATCTTGAAATGCATTCACAATTTCTCAATCGACGTTATTTCAGAGATCATACGATTCATAAATTTTTATGAAAACCATTCTTTGCTTGAGGCAATTTGGCAATGCGGGAGTTCTGAGCGGAAAATGAATAACATGGGGAGGTACATGCCATCTTAGTCCCTGTTACCGGTCCATATTAATGAATTCCTCCCCTTGACCTCTTTAAGAAAACTGCTTTCTTAATGGGGGGGGGGGGGGAATTGGTTTTTACATACACGCTCAAACGTAATACAAGTTTTTCGATATGTTTATCAATTATAATCACTAAATATAATCAAGATGTTTTAATACACCATGTTCTTCTTCTACATATCCATTGTGCTTATGGAGCGCCTGTTAACCATCCCTTGAATTATATTTTATATGCGTTATGCTGTGGAACTTGGCTAATTCGAATATTTTAATTCGAATTTTTCCAGGTCCCTTGAATTTCCTATTAACATAATGTTAAAATATTGTCTCTAATTCTAATTTATTTTTGTAAGTTCGAAGTCAAAAATGAAAATTGTAAAAAAAAATGTATCTATTTTTGAATTTTTTCGCTAGTGAGTTTAGTTTAAATTTAGCTAGTTGAATTTTAATCAGAATTCATCGGTAATTAGAATATTTTCTCTGGATCGTCGAATTTCCTATTAACATCACGTTAAATTATAGCCCGTAACCAAATTCATTTCGATTAATTCAAAAATAAAATTAAAGTTTCTAAAAAATTGTTTTTATTTCTGAATTGGTATCGCTAGTCAAATACGCCCATATCTTGCATCCTCAGTGATATTAAGTGAATAATTCTTTAAAGCCCTTAAGTCACTCTAGGACTTTGCAGTTGTGCATTGTATTCAATAGAAAAAGCCATAAAAAGTTTTCAGTTTTTAAAAAACTTTCAACACATTGGTTGTGAACTGTACTATTTGTTTCGAAGCTTTATTATACAGTTTCTGTATTCAAAATGCCGTATACTGTTTGTTTATTACAATTACTTAATTATTCACTGAAATTATGGTTAAAAATTATTAAAAAAATATCTAATTATGGTTATTATCGCTTTATTTAGTAAAATTACGTGCTCTTTATATATTAGCTACATTTATTATTTATTATGACTGTTTTAGACTATTTTAAATTAAAAATAAACTTTTATCGCTATTTGTAGTTGAAAAACAGTCGTTTTCTCTTGCTGAACTAATTTTTAGGTCCATTTTTTAAATTCGAAAATCGCCTTGTTTTAGAATACTTCATTGAATTTACTCCGCATATTTATTTTCTTACTAATTGGAGTAGCGAAAGAATAAATTCACGAATAAATAAGTTTAAAAAGTCGGGCTCGTACATCATAAAATGGGCTGTGTTTAGTTCAAATTTTGGGAAATAATTTTCATTACGAGTGTGTAAAATAAAAAAAAATTAATTCTTGCGTTAAAATTAAAAGTTCCTTCACATGATAATTTTTTTCAAAATGTGAGAGTTTTTTAAGTGACATCAATTATTGTTAACTATTCCCACTTGGTCTAGAATTTAATCATTCAATATATTCAGTCTAGTCAAGTCCATGAACCAAAGGCTCATGATAAAGGGGAAGTGTGACAGCTCCTGTCCGTCAAAGCGACGTTGGATCAATTTAGTTTCGCTGAGGTAGAAGCCTGACTGTTTTTCCAGTTATTGGAATAGGCTGACTGCTTGAAGGACTTTCAGGGAAACCAGGAGCACAGCGGTATTTCGCTTGGAGAAAAACCTCCACCAACTATCCGGACAACAGGGAGGTATTCATTGCAAAAGAGCACATCGGTCTTCCCGTTTTTGAATAATGCTGGTAAAAATCCAGTCAGGAAAGAACCCATGACCTTCTTCCGACTCAAACTCTTGGGCCAGGCCTCGCTTTAACCCACTAAACCCTGGTGGTCTCGGAACATGGCACGTGCACGTAGATACATTTTATGGTTGAGATTGTGTATACATATATGCTCCAAACAGATTTCTGTATCGAGTTATTCAGTTGAATAATTTTTTTTTATTTTGTTTTGTAAAAGATGAATTGTTCCGAGTAATTCGTTTTATTAAAGGAGAGCAAATTCTTAGGGTTAATTGCTTTTGATTCACATGAGAGTTATTTTAATAATGGATAAAAAATATCTAATCAGCAACATGAACAATTAAATTTCCAGCACATGTCTAAAAAATAAAATTATTTTTTAAAGTTATGTTGTTTTGTTAATTTTAAAAATATCAAAGAAGAACATTTATTGAATAATTTTCTCAGTTTCATTTAGCCATGGTTTTATTCTGATACAATTATAACAAAACTAAGGTTAACCAAAAACATTACAATTTTAATAAACTTATTTGGAATAAAAATACCAATCAAACGGTTGAAAATGAATCATATAATTAAGGAATATAATTAGGGTTTTTTTAAAACCAACAATCTACATTTTTAGAAAAAGTTTCTAAGAATTTAAAATTAGTTTCAAAACGGCTTAAATGAAGTTTCAAATTCTAATCGATAAAAGGCAAACAAGCAGAATTTTCCAAATATTTTAATGAATTTTTATACTTTTATTCTAGTCGTATACCTGGAATAAGACGTAACCAGCAATAGAAGATTTTAGCTTTGGTTTTTCTACTTGAATGATACTTTAAAAAACATCCCGTCTTAAATAGCAAGCAAAAATCAATCCGCTAATGAGTTTCATTTCTTAAAGTATTATGAAGCATGTTTCTCATATCAATTACTCTAACAAGATCATCTACCTAAATTAAAACCAAGCACTTAAATGAACTTCAAGAAAACAGTCATTTACTCTTTGTCTTTACGGCACTGACTTTATCAGAACAGGAAACAACCGGCGTTAACAGCTGGCATAACTTTTACGAAAGAAAAATCAAACAAATTAACAGGAAGCGTGAAGGTGATAAAAATGCTTACAGTGAATTAAAATCTTAGTCTTTATAAGAATTCTTTCATAAATAAAAGTAAGAGTTCTATTTATATCGAACGTACGGTATGTATTTATATCGAATACAGAGAGGATGCTCTCCCCTCAGCCTTCTTGTGTGGTTACACAATATGGTGCGTTTTGTGTTGAATTTCGTAGCGTAGTGAAGAAAATCGTATATATATTTTATAACTCTTTTCTTTGACCGATATCGTCAAAAGTTTGACACCAATCCACAACTGTGATACCAAGATACAACTGATGGTTTAGTTTGGCTCAGTTATATTAACATCCCGTTTGAAACAACACGAGGACTATTTTGGGACGGACCTCGTAATTTTGAACCACGGTCACATGACGAGGACGACATCTGAGCTGCCATCCCCTCTCCAATTTCCGCACCACACCAGCAATAGGACGTTTGACCCACAATGTCAGATTTCAAGTGAACCAGGCTCACATACACGGTGAATCTTCAGTGGAATCGGGTTCTGAACCTGGAGCCCTCCGGTTCTGCAGTCGAGACCTTAACACTAAGCCAGCGCAGACTGCCTACTACAGCCACGAGAAAAACCCTGAACAGAATTGCCTCAAGTAGACGAGTCGAAGAAAGGAGGTAAATGGGTATAAAAACAACCGCAACATTTAGCAAACTAGCCATTATTCATTTGACACTTCGTTAGGCGAGGAATTCATTTTCGACCGAAGCACAAAGTGAAATGAGACTTCCGCCGGTTCTGTTTGCACCAAATAAAATAAAGCCCTTTTCTTCACCCCTAAAATGCAGTGGAATATCCCGTTTCCATAACGACCGCCACCAGCATGTCTGGTGTCTGGGGTTTTTCTCGTGGCGATAGGACATAGAACTGATGGTGATCACATACCGGATTTCATTTATGCAGCTTGTTGTATCTTTGTATTAACGCGTTCATCATACGAATTGACAGACCGACAGACAATGAACCCGTTGAGTGATTTGCTCCAAAATTTGATCCAGATCTACAATTCTGATAGTAAAACAGTGTGCCACATTTCTTCCCTCAAGTTTTTTCGTTTTTGAGTTATCCCGCCTACATGTACAGGGATGGACATACAGACAGTCTTCTCTTCTATGAAGTTCGTCTAAAGTTTAATAGATATTCACAATTTTGTTGTAAAGACCACATACCGTATTTCCTCCATCTATCTTGTTGCCCTTTTGAGTTATCGTGTTCACAGACAGACATAACTCTAAAAATGGATTGAGCAGAGTCAGAGAGTTCTGAAACGTTGGGATGCATGAAAATCTCGAAGTCAAATACTTTCTCATAGTATACTTCGTATAAGAGAATGTAAAAAGTTCTCTAAAACCAAAAGTATATTTTCCTTTGATACACTGTTGTTTAAAGTGTAATATTCATAATTAAAATTTGTATTTTTTTGTAACGTTACGTATAGCATTCAATAATCCTCAACATATTTCTGGTTGTTTTTGTAAAAATCTTTTAAACAACTGGCATAGATTATCTTCATTATTTCACAAATTTATTTATCTTCTGAAAAATTTCTTGAAAGTAGAATACATAATTTCATCTATGAAAATTAAATTGATAAAAAACATCTACAGCATTTTACACAGCGCGTCATCTTTTTTAAAAGAATAGACTAAAGCCAAAAATAAAATATAATAACTTTAAAAAATCAGACTCTGGGGGGTGGGGAGGCTCAAGAAAGAATATTTTTCAACACAATTTTCATACGAAAAATTTCCACAGTCCTAAAGTTTCAAATTTAATAAGAGGTGAAACATTAATGTGGATAACCGGTAGGAAATAGGGAAAAGAAAAATTAAAAACGATTAATTTAGAAAATTTTAACAATATCTTAAAAGTAAGGATGGTTTTCTTAAGTATTTTTGATTACAAATATCGAATAATCCGAAAGTAGAGATTCTTTGAGAGATTTCACGATCTTAAAATTTTTCTACACCACCTATTTACGGCAGCGATCCACAATTTAGGAAGTTCCTGTATTAAGCGAAACATTATGACAAAGCAAAAAGACCCATTACAATCTCGAATCTTCGTATAGAACATTTGATAAGAAACTTAAGAACACTTTTAAGAGTGAAAGTCTATGAAGTAGGGCAATGCTGAGTTCATTCTGTGATTAAAGGATGATAGATTTCCAATGAAGAAAGTTATGAAATTGCGAAGTCTCAGTAGTGGAATTTGTTATAAAATATTACAATGACTAAAAAAATAAGAAAATGTTATGAAATAATAAAAATGTCATTAAAATAAGTAACATTATTACATAAGTACTTTTTATATATTCAATAACATTATTTAATGTATTTTATTAAACTGTCGTAAGTATGATTAAGCAAGCTGCATGCAAATGCACGCGTATTTTTAAGGGAGGTGATTCCTTTCGGTATATCAACATTGACTATATTTCTGAAGTTAGAAAATAAGTTTGTTACGTTCAACTAGCTTCCACTCTTTTTAGAGATAAATCGAAATTTAACCTTAATAATTCAGATGAAAAAGTACTGATTTGAAGAAAACCGAATCAGCCAATGAAATAGAAAAAAGTTATGAGAAAGTATAATATATTGTGGCGGACGTATAAGATATAAGACGTGAAAATATAAAATATAATGTGATGTCCAGTGGATAAATTCTTCTGTAAATGAAAAGCTGGAATTCATGAGGCAAACATAATAATTAAAATAATACTATACAGGATATAACAGAAATTTGAGCAAATTTACAAATCAGTAGTGTGGAAAGGAATGAAGATCCGTTTGCGCATAAAGGATGGAAATGAAACTGGATTTAGATTTGTCACGAAGCTAGAATTTAATGGTTGGATAGTTTACAGTTTAAACCACCAGATAGTTCTGCATAGGATATGACAATGAATGAAGTACCGGCTTACAAATGTTCTGTGTGTCATCCTCCTTTCAGGAGTACAGCTATCGGACGAGAAAACACACTTTTAGCAGCATCAAGAACCATTCCCGATGGTATGACTGAACAGAAGCTACAGAAATGCTGTTTACTGTTTTTGAAAAATGTGGTTTCTATCATTTTTGAGTTATCGTGTTCACAGACAAACCGAACGAAATACATAATTCCAAAAATGGATTTTTCGGATCCACGAAGGTCTAAAGCTTGGAGATTTGTCAAAATCGCGAGGTCGAGTTTTTTGACGATAACAATTCCATTTCTTTGATTCTTTGACGACAAAGTAAAAATTGCTGATTTAAGAAAAGGGAATGATTTCTTGAAGTTAACAAGAAGCTAATAAACACCATACTCATTATTTGTATCAATTACTTTGAAGAGTGTTTTAAATAGTTTATTTTAAAATAGTTGAAAATAGGTCATACCGAATCCTTGTTAAGTTAAATGCATATTGGTAATATTACCTAATACACATAACTTATTTACACTATATGGCCAAAAGTATCCGGACACTTTCAGATTTTCACATTTTTTTAGAATTTCTCAAGAAAGGTTTAATTTACTGCCCGTAAAATTCGACCATGCAAAGAATAGACTATACCTCACATTTTACTTTGAAGATTCGGTCCTGAGGACAATTAAGAGACCATCTACAAACTGATGAAGACAAAAACTTTTTTGGCCCACCCCTCTTCACAGAACACTGATAATAAGATGAAACTTTCAGAACTGGTTATGTGCATAATATTTACAGGAATTTTCGTAAACTCAGCACCAATATTTTGGAAGATATAAAGGTTTTCTTAAAAATTCCCAAATTTTTCCGCCTGTTTTTTGCTTATAACATTCAGAGTTTTCTGTTATATTATACGGAACTTACAAAAAAATGACAATATGTTAGAAAAGCATTTTGTAAAAATTTGGAAGAAAAATTTTGAATATTACAGGAAATGTGAGCATTTTCAGCAACTAATGTTTTACTGCGCATGCGCGAAACATAGCATAATTTTCCGTTCACAACTTTAAAGCCAGATATATAGGACAACTTCTATAAAAAAAAATTGAGTTCAATATCATTAGTATTCAGAAAGATATCGGTATTACATCTGCAGAATTTTAGCTCCTATCAAAGAGAAGCTAAAAGATGAGGGGTTGTACACAATTGATATTTTTTTAACTTATATCTTTGAATAGTTATATTGAATAGTGGTTATAATTTGCTGAATACCCATGAACAATTTTAATATTTGTAACGAATAAATATATATATATATATTTGTAGAATTATTAAAATATTTTAAGAAAAGAAATTAATTAAATAAAAAAATCTTTTGGCCATCAAAGAAATATATTTAAAAATATCGTTTAGCCGTAAAATTGTAACAGTATGTAACTTGTTAATAATCATGTAAATAATATAATTAAAGTTATAAATTTTTTTGTTATTTATAGTAACTAATTAGCTGGAATTTAAGTTATGCAAGTAATTGATAAGTGTTCATGGGTAGTGTATATGAGTTTGATAAGTGTTAAGTGTTCATGGGTAGTGTATATGAGTTTAATCAATTTATCAGATAATTATTAAACCTTATGCTATGAAATTTGCCTCTTATAATGAACTCTTAGAAGAAACTATAATTGATATTTGTTAAAAACTTTACATTAATCTCACTGGAAATTATTTAAAAATTCATTCAAAAATTGTAATGCACTTTTTGCTATTTGTAATGCCGAAGAATTAAGAAAAAAAAATTAAAATTATATTAGTAAATATAATAATAACGAACGAAATGGCACTAATAGTGCGATCGATATTCCGGGATTTAAACAGAAGTACGTAAACCCCCCATTAGTATTTCTGAAAAGGAATCTGCATTACGAATTCAAGTCACTTTATGAATTGGATAATGTCAAGTTAGCATATTAAAGGTCTTATGCTCTATGAATTTAATTCAAACTATATATAGCAATTTTAAGGCAAAAGAGAGAGGGAAAAAATCATTAATTTTATAGTTTAAATAACAAGCGGAGCATATGTTGTGCTTTTTAGGGCAAAATATCTCTGCCAGCAGCCACTGTTTTTCTCTTCATTATTATTTTTACCCCGAACATCACAAGCAGCATTAAGTTTAATTAAATGCCCACATACAAATTTAATGATAGGGACTTCAAATGATTGAAAGGACATCAAGGAGTAAAGTCTACAAAGGAAGTTTTATTTCAGAATATAAAAAAAAAACTTCGAATCTTCATATAATTTATAGGATAGGATCTAAGGCAAAACTAACATTTAAAGATTTAAAGGTATTTCTCATCAATTTCTGAATTCCCAAATTGGGACCGTATTGCTGACCAAATTGACGCCGATTTTGTTTACTTCGGTGTTTAATTAATTAATTTTGCTTTTTCAGGGGTACTATAATTTGGGGGCAATGAACTCCGTACGTTTGCAGTCAAAACACAACGGGCGTCAACTACATAAATGTTGGATATTACATCTGGGATAACAAGTAAATTGATGGGAAAATGTATGCTTTGACTTCAAAAATATAGAATAATTTGAAATAAGATTACTTTACAATGAGCATGATAAATGCAATTAAGAGTTCTCTACCGTTAAAAAATAAATTTGCTGACCTATGAGTGTTGCGACTTTTATAGATGCGCTTTATTGATTAGAACAATTCAAGTGTTTTTCTTTTTTTTGAGAAAGGACATCTTAACCTTACTAAATAAAATATTTACTTAAAAATGCATAATAATTAATATTTACCATTAAAACTGCCGCAATTTGTATCAATTAATTGAAAATCTTTTTAATTAAAATAGAACTTGGCTAATTCGAAGCTGACGAGACCAAAATAAAAATCCAATTATACAAAATTTCTATTACGAAAAACTTAACTAAAAATGAGTTCAACAAGAGAAAATAAAAATTTTTAAACCAGACATAGCATTAAAGATTTATTTCTAATATTTCACAATTTCAATAAATAAAACATAATTAATAAAAAACAGTAAACAATTTTAATTAAAGTTATTATAATTATAATTAAAAACTTTTCAATAATTTAAATAATAATAATAAGTTAGAGCAATTTTAATAGACAAACTACAAACAGTACTTTGAATACCGCTATTGTGCAGAAAAACTTAAAAATAAACTGTACAATTTATATCTAAAGTGCCCATTTGCTTTCTTTAATGAAT